>VWZU01017942.1:340117-387738 GCA_013397095.1 Sterrhoptilus dennistouni
AAAAAAAAAAAAAAAAAAGGCAATAAGTCAGAAAAGACAATAAAGAAATAGAGGTAAAATGGTAAATTTCTAAATTTATATATATAGTAGAAGTTTTTCATGAAATGCTTTCTAATTCACTAAAGGAAGTGTTATGTCTGATTAAATAAATGGGTAATATTTTTTAAACTTTCTTTTCCAAATGACCCTAACTTTGAAGTTAAGTCATGACCCAACTGAGTCCTCTAGGTTTCTTTAATCAAAGCCTAAAAATCTGATTCTAGGTCCCTTGAACTGATAAAAAGAAGAAAAATTATTTCTTTGAGCTATAGATGTGGATCAAGATCTTAATAGTAACAGTGATTCCCACCCACTGGTTTTGACTGTTTACTATTGGTTATTTCTGTATATGTCGACACACACATTCTCATGTTTCATAATCCTTTGAAGTGGCTGTGCCAAGATCTATATCCCTCTGAAAAAATTGAGGGCGAATGTTAGCTTTTTAGTTGTCACCATGGCGCTAACATTAAGCCCTTAAGACACACAGTGAAACAAAAGGAAAGTCGAACTTTCTCATCAGCTTTTTTCCTGGAACAATTCAAGAGAGAAAAATGTCACCACATTTAATAGTGTAAAGCCTCTGAGTGGCCTGAAGCAAAAGCACCTGTCAAAACTGCAACCACAAAAAGAAAGGGTCACCAGAAGGACAAATGCTGTATGTATATAATTGTACAGCATTCCTCTGAAAATCAAGTTTGAATGTGCTTTATTTCCACTACTATACAAACAAATCCAAGTTTGTTTGTTTGTTTTTCTAATAGGGAACTAAAAACTAAATATCACAAAGGATATGAAGTCAGTGGGACTTGAAATGAAAATCACTACACAGTAGGCAATTATATTTCTGAATGCCCAGTTGCTGTATTGAATTTGTGACTAAACTTGAGTTAAACCCAAGAAAATATGTTTGTGGAATTTTAAACTCTCATGCCAAGGAATTAGATGTTTTCCTGCATTAAAATGCCCACCTATCTAATGGATTTACTATCATCTACTGTGAAATCAGGAAGACCAAAGAGGCAGTGTGCTTTCAGCAATAAGAAAAAAATATAGAACAAAAAGTATTCCTTTTATAAAAATTACAAATTCCACTTTGACTGACTGTGAATAAAGCAATTTACTAAATGGAAAATGTTGGTTTATCATAGCACTGGAAAGAAAATACAGAATTTTTGTTTCCTTCCCTCAGCCAGGACTCAGCACTCAGTTGACCTGAACTCACAGGGTCATCCTATCCCCCCCTCTGATTGATCAGGATTAGTATGATACCTACATCTATATCTAGAGAGAGATGAAGAACAGAAAAAGGAAGCGATTGTGCCAACTAAGTACTTTTGCTGCTTTGTTTTTCCCTCCTAGGAAAATTTTTAAGATCTATTTGGTTGAAGTGGTGGGTCAGTCAGAAGCCAACTGCTGTAACAACATCTTTCAAAGACTCATAGGACCTGACTGGGTAAGGACTGGTGTGAAGTTTCTTTGCCCCTGGGTTTCATAGACATAAATTGGGAAAGTTTTCACAAGCGCTTTGTCCAAACATTCATCTAGCTTTGAGGCACTGAAATATTAGCTTCAGTTATTGTTCTAAAATAATTTTCTTTATGGTAAATATTGTTTTTTGTAAAAAAAAATCAATAACTGGACTAGTTCAACACAAGACAAACAGAAGAATACAAATAAAAGAAAATGAAATAAAATGTAGGAAACTTGTGTGACATCAAGGGTTTACACATAAAACAAACTCTATAGAGATTTTTTTCAATAATGACTAAATCTGCTTTGCTGTGTGAGGCCATTTAACCCAGGGCCCCAAATCACTCTCAAGAGGCAGCTGCTCCACCTCCCTGGGGGTCTGGCTACCACACCCACAGCCAGCTCTGCTGCAGTGTCAATGGGAGGTCCAGCCTGGAACAGAGCTGGGCTGGCAGGAGTCTGCCAGCCAGGCTGCTGGGCTTTCCCACCACTCAGGAGCTGGGATTCAGTCCCAGCCCTACTCCTGCTCCTTGCCTGAGCTGCACCACAGGCGCCCTGGCACTTAGCCCTGGGATGATTGTTCAGGACCCTGAGCCAAAGACGCCACTTCCCCAAGCTGATCTGAGTGCACCTTGGACTTGGCACCATGAGCTTGTCTCATGATCCAGACTCCTGGGTGGCCCCAGTGAGTGTCTGCCTTCCTGCCCTCCTCTCCTGTCCTGGTCCCCCAGCTCAGGCCACCACTGACCTGCTGACCTTGTAAGCCAAACCTTTCTACAGCACTGAGCCTTGTGCCCATGACACAAAACTAAACTAGATTGTCCCAGATTTTTTTTCTTAGCATTTTTGTGCAACTTTAATGATAACAACTTTTTTATGTAATAGTATCTGATTACATTATATTCACAACCTGCAATTTCTCCTTTCCATGACATTCTTTTTTACCTAGCTACTGTACTGAATTAATATTCTTCCCTATAATACGAGATAAAATAATTTCATTCTTGCATTGTGCAAACTCTCTGCATACTTTGTTTGAGATAGTCTTGCTACTAGAAAGTCTTAAAAGCTTTCTTTTCTAATTAATCTTTTTCTTTCTTGTCAAACTTCCTTCTTACATAGATGATGCATGGAATAGATTTCTATGCCCAAATGTTGCCAAGCTGAAATAGCTGACTGTTCTCACAGTCCAGTGCTTTAATCTGAAATTCCATCTGAGAATCTATTTCTATATTATGCAGTAGAAGGTATAAGAAAGTGCAAGGATTGATGTATAAGCTCAGTTTTGGTCTCTGGAAGTCAACAGAACTGGTCTCCAAATTTAAACTATCCAAATTTAAAATACACTGACATTTTGTTTCAGAATCTAATTCATAAATATGTATATTCAAATGTAAGCACACAGATATCTTTTCATTATTATTTGGTTGGTGGGTAATACATAGCTGGCCATCAAAATGGAGAGGGAAGAAGAAGCTGTAAGAAATAAAAATTACTTCTACCAAAATTTTTCATCTATTTATTTCAATCATAATGTGGCAGGGTATTTGTATTACAAGCACTTTATGATATTAAAATTAATATATTTAGTTTCACAATTCATTTACCCTCAGTCATAGCATGATAAACTTCACCACTACCCAGATTAACAAATCAGTGCTAATAAGAACAGAGATCTCAACTCAGTTCATTGAACATCTGCTGGAAGCTACTCCATCTGATTTAAGAGGAAAGTACTTCCCAAGAGGGTGGCAAACATAGGTTACATGACACCACATAGTGGTTTAATGCTGGCTGGATACCAGGCACCCACCAAAGCCTCTTTTATCACTCCACTCCACAGGTGGACAGGGAAGAATAAATGTAACAAAGTGTTCATGAGTTGAGATTAGGGAGAGATCACTCATCAAATACTTTCACAGGCAAAACAGGCTAGAGTTAGTGATATTGATTGACTTTATTACTAACAAAATCAGAGCAGGACAACAGGAAGTAAAATAAGACCTTAAAAACACCTTCCCCCACTCCTCACTCTTTCCTAGTTCTACCTCCTACTCCAGCAGGGCAGGGAGACAGGGAATGGGTTGTTACAGTCATTTCATCACTCATGGTTTTTCCCACTCCTTAGGGAGAGGAGTTCTTCCCCTACTCCAGCATGGGTCTCCTCCATGGGCTGCAGGTGGATCCCTGCATCCCTGTGGTGACCAATGGGCTGCAGGGGAGCATCCTTCTTCACCGTGGTCTGTACCACAGGCTGCAGGACAATCTCAGATCTGGTGCCTGGAGCAGCTCCTCCTCCTCCTCCACTGACCTTGGTGTCTGCAGAGCTGTTCCTCTCACATGTTCTCACCCTGGTCTTCTCCCGCCACAATTACAAATTCATGGTAACTTTTTTTTCTTCTTAAATATTTTATCCCAGAGGCATTACCACCATTTCTGATGGGCCCGGCCCTGGCCAATAGCCCACCCATCTTGGAGCCAGCTGGCATTGGCTTGGCTGGCCATGGAGGAAGCTTCCAGCAGCTTCACACAGAAGCCACCCCTGTAGCCCTCCCACAACCAAATCCTGGCCATGCAAACTCAATACGTATCACTCCTAAATATATTATGTAAGTATACTTATTATGTAAGTATATTATGGATGTGCTAATACTGTAAAAAAAGCAGTTGTGAAGATTTAGTTACTTTAGAAACAATCTGACTAGGCAGCCCCTAGAGAAGAAATGTGAATAGCCTAACAATAAAATTCACTGATGGCAGTGAATGTAAAAGGGATCCCAAATATAAGAGGGATCATCAACCTCTTCTGACCAAATGTACCAGGAACTTTTGGCCATAGTTGTTACCTCCAGGAAGCCTGTGATCTAATAATGTCCAATTATTTTGTTTTGTCACATTTGACAATCACATTGTTCAGTTACTGGTGCCAGTTCTGATTGTTTTGTCCAGTATCTGGTTCCAAAGCGAGATTAACTCTATTTTCCCTGTATTGCAGAGAAATTAAATGCCTCAGTATAAAGAAGACAAAGAGAAAGGAACACTCTATACTAATCAGAAATCTCCTTGTTAAAGAAATACTTATGCATTTAAAATTTTATATGCATCTGGAAGAATCCATAAATAATAGCAGATTCAAAAAATAAATACATGTATTTTTTCAACACCCCAAATAGAAGGCTGATGGAAACAATGGGTTTTCTGTTCCATGTGTAGATATAAAATCTCAAAGGACAGAGTTCAAAATTAAAGAGATTGCATAAACAGTCTAACAGTCCTCTATTGATATTTGAGATTAAAGTACATCTTGTATTTGCATCTGATACCAGGGGGAAGTTCAGAAGACTCCTACCTCTACATAGTGAGGCAATAAGTGCATCCAGTGCTATTTCCAGCCTATTCTCACTTCTGTCCTGCCAGTAGGGGTAGAAAAAAAATGTTTTTAATTATAGCATATGGACAGTTCCCATGCTTAGAGTGCACTAGACATGTTCTCTCAGAGTTATGGATGAAAAAGGCAGTTCAGTCCCTTTCAGTCCAGAGGAGTGAAAGCCTTCATCTTTAGCACTTCTTTTGCAGTTGAAAATCACAGATGGATGCACAAGTACTAGATCCCCAGGTGGCAGCTCCCTTGTGTCTGTAAATCCTACTGCAATTCTTAATCTAACTGACCCTTTTCCTCTCTTGCCACTGTGATCACTGGTTGTTTGAAAGTGACCAAAAGCAACCACTTCAGAGCAAAGTCCTCTGTAGCAATTTACCTAAGAGTGTAAAATCCACAGCAAACCAGGTACAACATAGGCTATTTGTGTATTTTCCTCCTCCTAAAGTCCACTCTTGCCTTATATGTTCAGTAATTTCCATTCAGCCCACTTAATATCAATTTTTGGCTGAGACTGCTTTGTTCCTTTCAAACACTCCCTTTCAGGGGCTCCTGTTATTCACTTCTTTGTGCCCACCTGTCTACTGGGAACTTTCTGAAGCAAATGTTGGTCTTCTCTGTTTATCCAGCCATGGCTAAGTAAATGTGTAACTCTTCCCTGCATCTGGAAAATAGCATTTTCCTGGTTAACTTCTAGCTGTTGTAGTCTTCCTCCAAATTTTGCACCTTGGAATTTCATTTTGCTCCTTATAATTTCATTTTCTCTTTATTATCCCTTTAACAATTCCCTTCTGAATTCAATACCAGTAGGAAGGATAGTATTAAACATGAAAACTATTTTTCCATTAACAATCATTTGAAAGAAAATATCTTGATTTTAAAATTATTGTCTACATGTTTGTATCTAGATTTTTTTCTCTTTTTGTGTCAGGCTGTTTTTCAGTTATGGAAGTCTTCCTTAAGAAGATCATTTATTATGGAATGATGTTATGGAATACGACAGTGAGCTAAAACTACAACATATATGATTGCCCTTTTTCAGTTGTCAAGGACTAATTTATGTGCAGCAGGTCACACTGTCAATGAGCCTGATCCCAATTAGGAGCAAGATGTTCTTCAGAGGTTGGATCAGTCTTATCTTATGGATTTTTCTTGAATTAATCTTTGTGTTATGGTTTCTAGTTTCTGTTTCAGAACTCAAGGGAACATTTTTTCTTGTTAGGTATTTTTTTTTCCTGTGACAGTCCGCTGGTTTATCAGCAAGGCACTCTGCTATTGATTCTAACTCCTCCATTCAACTGTTTTCATTACTGAATTTCATCTAGTCTCTAATCTTTAGTCCATGTTGAGCTACTGTATTTCTAACAGGAAAGAGGGCACATGCAGGGATCAGGCAGTTCTTGACATGCTTAACCTGGAATGAAATACTCAACATTCCCATTTGTCCTGCCTCAGATTTGCCATTTTTCTCAGTCAGAGCAGGAACCCCTGGCCTACTATAAAACTCTCTTTTCATATCATTTGCCTAGATTCATTACATCTCCAGTGTATTATTAAGCCCTTTGCCCATACCTTTCCACTAAAAGTACCCTAAAGTTTATGACTCACAATATTAAAATATGAGAGAAGAATTATATATTTCATTTTAAAATTATATTAAATAATATATATATGTATGTTGAATTTCCTCCTTCTTCCTACTGTTACTTCATTCAGGTTCAGCTCCTAACCTCCCACTTACTATATTCCCCAGGATCCTGGTGCTTGATGCCAAGGGTCGGTGACAGCTGAAGCCAAGCCAAAAGTGTTCCACGGGCTTTCTTGCAGAAAACAAATGTTTCTGGCAGGAATATCAAGTAGGCATTTCTTACAAGGAATGCAAACAGCCAGGACTCCAGGAGCTGAATAATATAATGTGTCAAAAAAAACCCCCACAAACTGATCTAAAATAATTTTAAACTCATAAAAATTTGAAATAGTCTAAAGGCCTCCAGGTACAAATGTACTTCATCTTGTATTAAAAACTCATATAAGCATGTACTTTAAAACATACTTCCTTGCAAATGATCTGTATTTTTTAGCAAAACCTTAGGTTTAGTTGCTGTTTCTTTGAGGTATTTTGTGTCAGCACTAGAAGATGTGTATGAGCAGTATTACTAGCTACATCTATGTGGCTATACATTCCTCAGGGATCTTTGTCAATAACAGCTAACCCAGTTAGCTCAGTAATTTTTTTTCCACACCATAAAATAAACTTATTCTTTTCCTCCTCTGGTATTTTTGATTAGAAAACTCCATTTCTGTTTAACAGACACTATTAAGTCAGGAAGATTAGGCCAAAAAAAAAAAAAAAGCCAACAATATTTTTCTTCAAATCCATAGGCTTTTTAGGTAATTATAGCCAGAGTGGATTAGTGACTTGTAAATACTGTGACTCAGCTACTTTTCCTATATCTTCACCACTCTGCATTGTTGTCACACTCCACTGTGACTGAATCTCATCAGGCACATTGGACTTAGCAAGTGATCTTGTCAAGCGAGTTTCAGTCATGCCTAAGGCTCAGAAGCTTGTTGCAGTCAAGCTGGCCTGCCCTGTCAGCAGAAACTGGAAATAAAGCTCTCAGGTTTTGAATCTGAGGACCTGACTACCTCGAAATACCTACTAGTTGCTCAAATGCTGTGCATTCAGAAAGTGTTAGTTTAGCGAGTTTAGCTTTTACCTTGCACATATTCTTTGCTGTGACACCTCTCCTCAGAGACACTTGAAAGGAAGAGAACTAACACCAGGATATACGTAATTTCCTGAAGTGTTGAAGTAAGAAAACAAAAAGAATAGTACCTCTTTCATTGTGCTCAATTACTTTCAGATTGACTTCAAAACAGAGCTGTTTACTGCAGCATTGTCTAGGTATTTCAGTAGAGGGATTATGCATTTCTTTTGAATTGAATGTACAGCTAACAGCAATTTTGGCAGTTAAATAAATCCAAGAACTGCTTGAAGAGTTTGGAATATGTTTCTTAGATAGTTAAATATACAGGATATTCAGGAACCATATTTTATAGCTGTAGTTGTATCCTTTATGTCACTCAGTAGTCAGGAGTACCTTCTGGACCACATTCTTCATTTCTGAAATGACAGAAGTCGCATTGCATGTTGAGGTAAGGGAGGAGTACCAGAACAGAGAAGATTTATTCCTTTCATTTCTGCCTGTTCTCCAGTGGTTAACATGTCTCAAAGCAAGCAGCAAAGAAACCTGATCCTAAATAAAAACAGTTTCCTGAAAATTTCAATTGCACTTCTCTGTGTAGAGCTATGACACTGAACAGGGCATATCTCTTGATATGCACTCTTTTTTTTCCTTGTGCTTTTATGTAAGAAAATTAATTTGCATAAAAATTGGAACTTTCTTTATAATTTAATACCATCCTACTGCATGTTCCTTGCTGAAATGTTCCTCTTCAAATGTAACAAGTCTGTGACAGACAGAAGACCATCTTTTTGACAGATGAGCAAAGATCATTGATAGAAAAAATATTTGGCAATAAGATTATGTGTTGCAATTCTACTGCTCTAATCCATGTCTGCATCCCTGTTGACTGAATTAGCACCAAACTTCAAGAGGCAGCACTAACACAAGGAGAAATATAGGAGGCAGTTAAACTCTGAAATTCTTTTTAAAGCTTCCAAATAAAATCTTTGTAAGACAACCTTATTTCTGAATAACACAGAGCTGTTACATAAATTAAATTATAAATTAATAATCACACATCTTCACAGTGAAAACTCAATTCCCTCTGAGTTTCATGTGAACAGAAAGAGCAGCGTGACCTACTTTGCTAGTCAAAACAGTTTCTAATAGCAAATAGTCACATGGAACTCATGGATGCCATACAATCTAAGTTTACTGCTAGTTAGAATTTGAAAAATTAATAATTATTTTGAATGCAAAAAAAAAACAATACATACATGCTCACATACACGTTACATATGTACTCGACTATGTGTGCATTTAAATATATATTCATATCTTCCTGAATTATAATTTAGTAATGAGAGAACCTAGCCTTCTTCACTGTCTGCTTCTCTGTTTTATGAAAATTGATGTTTTGAAATGGACTGGCAGAGTGTGGGTGGAGACATTCAAATACAAGATCATTTAATTCACTCCTTACAGACAGTCCAACTGTGCTAGGAGACTTTGGGCTGATTCAGCTGAAACCATGGCAGGTGTCCAAATGATCTGGCATAAATTTTAGTCAACCCTCTCATATACCTTACCATGCTGTCCCTTCTCCTTGGAAGCCAAAGTAATCATGGGTGCCTTTTCCCTTCTCTGTCTTCTCTGTTTACCTCAGAGTCATGTGGCCTTGAAGAACTTAGCAGGTAACTTTCTCCCATTCATTCTTTTCTTCATTGTTTAAGTTTGTATGAAGCAATCCCTACCCTCTTCCTTTCAGTGACCCCAATTTATTTTCATGGGACCGGGTTTTGCCCTTAGACAGGGGGCTGCAAAGGCATAGAAATTCTCCTAGGCACCAGAAATTAATTCAGAATGTCTGAAAAAGCAGTCCCAAAAGGCCAGCAAATATTTTTGTGAAGAGCTATCTTAGCCACACAGGAAAACAAGCTTCTGGCAAACAGTTAAAATTATTTTACTACATATACAAATATATTAAGCTCTGGTAGTTACACTTCTGATTATGTAAGGAAATATTTATGGTTTTTTTAAATAAGCATCCAAAGTTTGCACTTTTCCAGGAGGTGCGAGCACTTGAATTTGAACACACTGAAAAATCAATTGGTGATTACAAGGGTTTTTTAGTCAAGGAAATGTATTTCATTACATATATCATTAATGACATGAAATTAATATTTAGATACTTAGGATTGCTTAGGGTTAGGATTGCTTCCTCATGTTTTCTCAGTATTTGGAATGACTAACGTGGGAAAACAAGAATATATGTACTAACATAATTGCCTATTACAGTGACTGTCCTATCTATGCTATGTGCCAGTCTTTTCAATGTGATCCGAGGCTCAACTCCAGACAAGCTTATTTATAGCTGTAACAAAAAGGGAATGGTCTTTCATCACACTGTGCACATAATTCTTTTTAGATATTGCAAAATAGTTCAAATGAGAAAAAAATACAATATTTCATGTGTTTTGGAAATAACATCAACGTGTGAATATAATGTCATTCACTGCTGTTTAAGCTTCATGCCTTAGAGAGGACCAAGATAAATAGCCAGAACCATGTTAATCTTCAAAAATAACTTGTTCTTCATGTCGTTCAAGTGATGAACTTTACCCTGTAAATTAAATCTCTGAAGTAATGGAAGAAATAACCCATGACACTGGTGGGGGAAATTAAATTAGAGTCACTAATAGCAGGTCAGCACAGTATGACCAGAGGCAATAGAAGTGACCACATGAATGATAAGCAGGCTTTCCCTAGGCTGTGACATCTGTGTCCCAGTGGCTGTGACAAACATCCATCCATGTGACAAGAAATCCACAAGTCGGGTTCTAGCATGTTTATTGTGCAGTCTGACACTGGTGGAGCCAAAACATGCCAGTTTTTCTCAATAGGACGCTCTGGTTCCCTAATGAAGACCACTAAGACAAGTAAAAATCTTTGACCCCAGTCTCTCTGCTCAATCAATCTGTCAGTGCTCCAGATAATCTTTTTTACTTTATTTATTTATTTATTCATAAGCACGGAAGATATTTTCAGAACTAATACAATTCCCATTCCTCCCAACATTGCTAAGTTAATGTAATTCTACCCTGGAGCAGTAAAATAGAAGAAAAAAAAAGTATAAAAATAAAAAGAACAGATTCTGGTTTGAATTGTAAAAATCCAGTGTATGCTTTCTTTAAAGATTTTAACATCACTGCGATAGCCATTGGCAAAATAGCAGGGTGAGATTTTAAGGTAAAGTGGAGTCTTGAATGTTATACAAAGCACCTTTGAAGTTCACAGCCTTATTTATTTACTAATACCTGGGCATGATCATTGATCTTCTGATGTAAACCTCATAGTGTAGTAAATAACATATGTCCAGAGAAAATACAGGTTTCTACAAAATACAAAGGTAAAGGGTAAAATTATATTCTACCACCTCTTTTCTCTGCATTAAAACAACTTATTAATACACAACACCATTATTAGCAAATATTTTCAGCAGGAATTAAGAATATAGACATTAGAAGGAAAGACAGTAGTATGACAAATATCAAAGTACTTGCAAAGTAGGCATGTAAGTAAGTAAATAAATAAGCTAACCTTGCAGCCTATAAGCCTCTGTTCAGAACATAAAATAGGTTGAAATAAATGCTTGTTTACATTATCTACGGGATACATGTGATTTTAACCTCTTAATCATTACATTGAAACAAACAACATATTAAAATGGAAATTTCCCCAGAGCTGGTGATTTGCAAAGTAAAATAATGAACTTCATATCTCTCATTTTCTCATACTACTTGTTTCCATTTAAGTGCTGATTACACTTACTCAGATCAGGCTTACTAATGATCATTTGGCAGTATTATTATGTGGCTTAAAATCCAGAAGTACAACAAGGATAAAATGCTACTAAAAATGTCAGTCAGTATTTTCTGGTGTTGCTGTAGAGTTTGAGATGTCCAAATAACATCTGAGTACAAAAGTTCCCCTTACTCCAATGCTCAGGCAGTCTTCACAGGCAGAGTATCAATCTCTCCAGCTCTGCAGCACCCTTCCTTACTGCTGAAAAACCTCCTCCTGTGGACACAGTGCACCCTCCTATGTGCACTGACATCTGTCCACTATAAACCGGTGTAAGGTCCTGTAGAAGGGAATACAGGTGACCACGTCCCTGATAAGTAACAGCTGTGTTAATGACCCAATACAGCCTTGCCCCTGATTAGTCACAGCTTTACCCAATAACGATAAGTGTGATAAAAGGGAGTGGATTAGCTGGTTAGAGGGAATCGTGAAGAAGGAGGAACCTTGAGGAAGAGGGAATGAGAGGAGCTCTAAAGAAGAAAATTCTAGGGAGAGAGAATCACTGCTGTGAGGTCAGTCTGGGTCTGCAGTTAGAGCCTGTTGTTGGAACCTGCAGTCATAGTCTAGCTGGGTAAAATCCTGCAGTCAGAGTCTGCAAACCAATACATGCAGTCTTAGTTTAGCAGGAAATAATCAGCAGTCAGAGGCTGCAAGGGAAACCTACAATAGGAGCTTGCTGCAGCCAGAGCCAGCAGATAGTTGGAGTCAGGATGGCCAAGCTGTAAAGAGGAATAAACCAGAACCCTTTTCATGCTGTGATGAACAAGAAGTCTGTGTCTACCTCCTCTGCAATCTCTGGCCTCTGCAAAAAGGTCAGACCCCACTGATGATAACAGGAGCCCTAAAGAAATGACCAGCTGAAGATTCATGAACAAAACAAAAATAAGGTGCAGTGTGGAGGTCAGGCAATACCCCACAATAAATCCTACTAATTAGTTAATTAATTAAAGCCCACTCAGGGCCCAACTTTTATGTATACCATAGACTAGATTTCAGAGCTTGCTTACATACAGATTCTCCTAATTGAATTTTAAGAGATTTAACAACCAGTTCTAGAATCCAAAAATTTCACATGTAGTAATATTCTTTTTCTCAAATAAATACTCTGACAAAAGCATTGGTCTTGTCTTCCAAGAAGGCTAAAGAAAAGGTGTACCATAGAACTCCTCTGAACTTTTCAGAAGTAAAGAACTAATTAAAATAAAGCCCTGTTGTGCTTCCAGAGTTAGAAAATAAAAAAATACAGCTGCACATCTGTTTGGTAAGGCAACTTTTCAAACTTCTACTGACTTACTATTACAGCTAAGAAAAATTTCAGGGGTGACCAACTGCAGAGTAAGGAGACAGTTTCCTCTGGAAAGTCCTGGACATCAGAAGAGAAACAGCATCAGTATAAGAGGAAAAGCTGAGGACTCCATATCTTCTTCATTATTTTAGGACTGAATTTTCTAAAGACAATATTAACCTTTTATGAGTTTTAATCATAAGAATTGTTCTTGTCAGACAGCCTTTTCCTAGGTCTGAGAAGCACTTCTCTGCTGCTTCCCAGGGTTTCCAAATTTATTTCATGCTTCATCTTCTTTAGAGAAACAAAGATTGACTCTTCTGTGAGTTTGAAAAAGGAAAATGGGCAAAACAGTCCTTCATACATTCCCCTGGGAAGCCTGTACTAGAAAGCAGAAAAAACTTTGAATGAAGAGATATTCCTTTATGAAAAATGGCAGGGTTTGTTTTTTTTGTTTTGTTTTGTTTTAACTGGATGCAACACTCAACACTTGAAGTTGTCCTGGACCTGATTCATGTCAGAAGGCTTTGGGACTCTAGGAGCCCATCAAAAGCAGGTATGGTGGTGGCCATGATCCAGAAAAAAAGGACAAGTACCAGCTTGTTTAAATCTTTTAGCTGCCTCAACATGACTTATAGTTATCTGAGAGGACAGACTATGTACTCAGACTCCCACGCACTTAGCTGGACAGAAACAATCAAAGGAGACAAATATTTAATCTAATTCATACTTACTTTCTTATGTTTGATAACAAATAAAGGCAAGATGATAAACAAAAGCTCTTCTGAGCTCCTGATTCACTTGGGGTATGGACTCAAAGCAGATATGGTTATAGTCCACAGTTGAATGGAAATTTGCATGGAAGTCCTGTGGCTGAGCAGAGAAAAGTATGCTGTAAGGATAGTGTCCCTTTTTGCTCTTTGTGATCAAAGCTTTTCCAAAAATGAACAGGACTTTGTATTTAGGGATAATTTAACATCCGTCTGCCAAGCACCTCTCACAAAGTGATCTTCTGGGAGTTGGTAAAGAAAAAAAATAGTTGAAAATATTTTTCTTGTCTCTTTTTTCCCCTATGTCCAAACTTAAACCTAAAAATTGAGCAATAATGAAAAAGATTGACATCCTGTCCAGTTACTTGAGTGTATTTACACTGACTTGAGACCAGATTAATTTTTAGTCAAATTTAGCTAATGATGTAATTTAAAAGCCAACCTAATTCAGTTCCCTATTCTTACAATTGTAAACAAGCAACCTGTAAAAAGGTGAGTCTGGAAGAAAGAAGTTGGTGTTTTAGTTCATTAACCTTTAAATGATAAACAGGGGAAAAGAGACCTCAAAGAGAACTCCCTCACTTGAGTGGTGGGGTATATGCAAAGATGATACCCGTGGTTTGAACGTTAAGATTTTACAGACCCTTTTAACTGATCTAACTGTGAGTTGGAGAGCAAAGAAATTATCTGGTTTATTTGCCCATCCTCAGCCACAGCT
Organism: Sterrhoptilus dennistouni; assembly: GCA_013397095.1. Taxonomy (NCBI): domain Eukaryota; kingdom Metazoa; phylum Chordata; class Aves; order Passeriformes; family Zosteropidae; genus Sterrhoptilus; species Sterrhoptilus dennistouni. The sequence goes on from VWZU01017942.1 coordinate 354,336, forward strand.
TCCCACTTGCCCTTTTGGGCTGCCTCTGGAGGATGTACATTTGGGATGCTTCCAGGGAGTTTAGTCTAATTTTAAAGGATTTTTGGCGGTTGTTTGCCGGCCGGTGATGAATCACACAGTGACAAGCACTGTGAAGAGAAGACTTGGGGGTGGAAGCAGGTGAGGCAGGATTCCCCTTTTCATATGGAAATATTCTCAGTTCAGTGTGTGTGTCGGAACTTGAAAGTCCACCCTGAGTGGTGTGCTCCTTGTATACTGGTCTGATGGGTTTCTGGAATTTCCTCATGGATCCTCATCCCAGAGCAGAAGGTAATAGTGATGGGGGCTTACACCAGCCTAGAACCATGGCCATAGGTATGTGTGTATATATTTTTGTAGATCTTCATGGTGTGACATGCAAGTTTGTCTGTGCATGTTTACAAATACGTGCCTATTCATGCATATACAGATCACATACAAGATACACAGAAATGTTAAACATTCTTAAAAGCCTGTTCTCCCGCACCAACAGCAGACTATTTCCAATGTTACTTTGTTTTTCAATACTTCTCTCACCTTCTAAAGACAATTAAGGAGGAAAAAGTTGCACATTAAGTAGCACCATTATGAGTTCATTTCCTATGTTTTTTCATGTTAGTATAGACAATGATGAATTAATTTTGTATTCAAGTAATGCTCATTTCAGCCTCCAGTAAGAGTTCCTTCATAACACCCCATTAGTTAAATGCACCATCACAACAAAAAGAAACTAACAGAAAAGGCATTTATGTTGCTTTAAATAATGACCTAAAAAAAAATCTGAACTTTGTTACTTTAAATAATGAGCCCTCAGAGAAGCTGAATTAGCACTATAAATTAAGAAGTGTTGCAATATGATAAGAATATATTTTTTCGGTAGTGTCAGTTCACAACAGCCAAGGTCAGTAGTTCTGTATCTCAATTTAATTGCACAAAAAAGTGAGGGGGAGGGTAAAAAAAAAGAGAAAATGAAAAAAGAAAATCCTTCTCTGGAGCCCACACAGACTCCCCCCTGTGCCTGGGGGGATAAAATGAAAATCATATATTCTAGCTTCAATATTCAAAGAATAAATGCCAGCCACCTACCCATGTGTCATTATCAAATTTCATTAGTACACACTTACTTGTGTGCCACAGCCTTTAATAGAAATATTATATAAGATAACATTTAAGAAGACATGCAGTCTATCCAGACATGAGTCTTTTCAGTACAACCAACTGGACAACTATTCTTCAGCTTGTTCCCAATTATCTGTGTACAAATTCACAGACATTCATTTTACAACATAAACCTCCTCTAGTATATCAGAAATGCCATCTACAGTTCTTATTGTCTGTGCCAGTGGCATAAGGAAAATGCTGTAGAAATTCAGATATGTTTATCCTATATATTAGAATCTAAAATATTGTGAAGGATATATTTTTACTATTCTTCTCGATACTTCACTGTTTTTCCTAAACTTTTTGTCATCAACTCTGAAAGTTTTGCTCAAATTTCAAACTGCGCCAGTTTACAGATTGCACAGATAGGAACAGTGAATACTTGCCCTGATTTATAGTGGTTTTGATGGATTTTCAACAGCAACAAAAAAAATCCAGTTTAGCTAAGAGATTCAATGAGTCTATGAATTTTTAATTTGATGTACACCTGCCCACCCATGCTCTGATGTAGACATACAACCCAATAACTAACACTGGCAGCACTAAGCACAGAACCCAGGCTGTAAACACAGTCTACATCTATGCTAGTGAAATAAAAACACAAGTGAGTTCCATGCTGTAGTTTCCCATCCTGTGAAATAGATAGTACAGTTTTGGCCTGAGCCACCCACAAATATCCTTGGGAATGCCCAGGGTATTTCTAGAGTTGATCAGGCTGGAAACTATCGGGCTAACAAACTTTTTCACTGCAGAAAGGGACAGGAGAGTTCTGCCATATGAATTCAAACTCTGCCATGGCAGGCAGCCTCAGGGCCAGAGAACAATCTCTGGTTTATTTGCTGTGCAAGTGTAACTACAGATTTGCACCACTAGAATGGATGCACCTCCTAATAAAAAAAGCTGTTCAGGAATTTCCAGTGAAATTAGTATGCTTTTTTTTTTTTTTTCTTTAGAAGATTCTGGTTCATTAAAACTCAGACCTTCTGCAGGAATGATTGTATCAGTTTCAGCAAAGATAGAATAGCTGATCAAAATTAGAGATGAGGATGACATTAGCAACCAGAAAGGTCAATGCTGATAGGATATTTACTTGGCATGTGAGGTAATGGCGTTCAAGCCCCTGTTCTGAATCAGCTAGAACAAAGGCTTGTGCTTCTTACTTAACCTGCACAAGTATTTTGAACTAACACCTAGTCTGAAATGAAATACAGATATTTTTCTATTCCCTATTTTTTAACCTGATTAAGTTTAGCTTTCAGTCCATGGGGAAGGGATTTTTAAACAATTTCCCACAAAGTTCTAACCATAAATTATATCTCCATCTTCACCCATTCTCTTCTTTAGCATCCACCAAATGCCAACTCAAAAATCTGTAAGCAGTTCTATTCATACCAGGGGCTAAGCAAATAATTTTGATCTTTGATTTGATCCTGCAATAGAATTAAAGTATAGGTCATAATACCAAGTGATTGACAAGAATGGCAGAATGACATACAAAAACCATTCCACTAAAGGACGTGTAAGCTGTACATGGTTTCTTAGGGAAATCAGTCAATACTTAATAACTTATCTAAGATGCACAACAAAGGATAAGGTTCTGATCACAGGAGTTACTCAATGGAGATCACTGGAAAAATTTATGAAGTATGGCTATGGATACTTTCCTCCAAAAAATACACCATTTCTCTTGTCTTGGGAGTCAAGAAACAGGATTACTTCAGCAGTTCAGGCATAGCCAATAATGCAACATTGAGCTTTCCTAAATTTATAGTACAGCAAGCTGTGCTGAAAACGTGAAATACACAAGAAGGTTCTTTTGCAAAGTGTTATTATTAAAGCGATACCTTGCTTATTCTGTTCGGCTCTGTTTACTACCAGAATATAGTCACCTATTTTTTTCTCCATTAGTTATGGGCATTTATATTTATGCTGGCTAAATTGAATGGCTCTGTCAGGAGATCTCCTGCTGTACTCTTGTCCCAAAAAGTTAATGTCTTCAAACTCATTCTCAACTGATGACATTTGTTGATAATCACATCACTTAGTCATACAATTGCCTCATTCTGGTGAACAGGAGATTTAAGCAGTTTCTTCAAAATAGGTCAAAGCTTTACAACACCTCAACCAGCTCCAGTTTTCTATCATGAAATGTCAGAAGGTTCCCGCTCCACTTGCCTGTATATAAGGCCATAAGATGTGAATAAAAAGAGTCCTCTTTACTCCTTTGCATGTGCATACGTCTTTATTCTATGTGCAGCTTTTTCCTTTTTTTTTTTCCTACCTTCTTCTTTTTTTCTTTTTTTGGCACAAAAGAAGCTTATATCTGTCTTTTTTTGTTCTCACAGTTTCATGCTCTAAAAAAAAAAAAAAAAAAGACTGAATTTAGTGCTTCTGTATTAGAAGATTTAGCGTGCTTTTCAGCCTGTCACTGAACTGATGAAAGGCAGCACAACTACACAGTTTTCCCCACTGAGCTCAGATAGGTTTGTTCACTAGAGTTCAAGTCTCCTGCCAACAACTCACTGCAGTTCCAAAGTATTCTCCTTACATAATCAATCTGTATGTGTGGATCAGCCCATGCCCCTTCTTCTAGGCCATAAATTTGGCATTTTTAAAGATTTAATAGCAAGGTTGCTGCAGTGACAACTCTATTTGTGGCACACCTCCCTTCCCATAGTTGATAGAGGTCTGCTGATCAGCCATAAAGTTCAATTCTCCAACTCCTTATCAATCAGCTTCACTGTGTGACCCACCTCAGGGAAGATTTAAACAAGGCAGCTCAAATTCTTCCCAGTGAATATAATAATTGGAGGGAAGAATAAATCTTATATTGTTCTTCCTATACATCAGTTCTTCAATGGATTGTTTGGCTTTGATATTAGTTCAAAGATGGTACAGAATTTGGAATCTGTGGAAAGGTGCAATAAAATTCTTAAATAAATTTAAGCAAGTTCTTTTTTGAAAATTTTAATGGCTTCCATGTCACTGTCTAGAAGTAGTAACCCCCAATTCAATGCCTCCACCAAGACTCTTCATGTGCAGTTCACTCATTCCCCTGCTTTTCCCTCCTCCTTCCCCAGGAGGCAGGATGGAAACGACATTCGAGGCACAAAAGGTGAACATCGTGGTTTGAGAGGAAAACAATTTGCTGGGAACAGCAATGAAATAAGAAAATGAACAGTAACAGCGACAACACTAACGACAGAGGGTACTAGAGAGGAACTGTTCACACAGAACACTCCTGGCTTCTTCTACCAGGCTCACTCTGGAAGGAACCTTTTCTCCCCCAAAGAGTTCCTTTCCCCCACTTTTCACAATGATGTGATGTTGTATAGAATAACCTTCTGGTCCTGGATATGCCCCCTCCTGGCTTCTGCAAAAATAAACCTTGTCTTGGACAAAACCAGGACATCTTCCAGCCTTAAGTGTCCTGTTCATGCCATGAAGCAAACAGCATTCTCTGTCCCTTTCATTTCAAACCAGCCCATCATGGTTCCCATTTTGAAATTCAAAAATACTGAGCTTCTCTCCCAGTCTTGGTTTATGTCTTCTATTCCAGAAAACATGAGTGGGAACAGATAGGGAGGTATTTCAGTCTTGCCGAGAAGTGGATTTCTTTCTCAAGAACAAAGTAAGTTATCTGGCTTAACCAATATAGATTTCCTTTCTCCCTTTATTGCTACAGACAGGGCATGTTAAATTTAACTTGCTGGGTGGGGCTGCCTGGAATCTGTTCTGAAATAACTTCCTGAATAAGTGGATTTCCAGAGTTAGAGACTGTTAAAAAAAGAGAACTCTCAGTCTCCTAAAAAAGAGGCAAGGGACAGTGCAAGCACAAGCTGCAAAACTCTTATCTCCTTCATCATAAAGGCTGTACGGAACTGTTTGGAAAAGGAAGCAAAGTTTCCTGCCATAGTTTCTACTTTCAGACCTGCCAACCACTGAGCAGTTACAACTGCTAAGAATACATGGCCATCTATCACAACAAAGGATATGACAGAACTGTCAGTGTTAGGGAAACAACACTCACAAACCAAGCTGTAGACAGAAGAAACATGAAGAATTTCAATCAAAACCTACTGCTTTGCAGTTCTACCTATATTTGCATCTTTCAAAATCATTGTTGTAAAAATCCATTTAATCAAGAGTATGTCACTCCAGGTTTAAGGGTAGTAAAATTATATATTTTGCAGTTAAAATTACTGAGAAGAAGCAGAAAATCAGAGAAAAAAATAGAATATTAATCAAACCAGAGAATAAACCAAAATATCCTTGCATGACCCACTGAATTCAGCTAATTAACCTCTGCATCTTGTCCATTTCACATTCTTGCTTAACCTTCTCTGTAACATTTGCAACCTTTGGTCAAGGTCCTGTACACTGTCATGCACTCTTCTCCAAAACAGTCATAAGGCTAGAACTTTTTTACAGTCTCTTGAATACCATTAATCAAACACCTCTTTATAAAATTCTAGATTCCTGTTTTTTTGAATAAATGTCCATTTGGGAACACAAAGAAATTTAGATTCAGAGTGCCTTCAAAGTGTGAAACACAAAATAATAGAAAAGTTGCAAAATTTAAACCTGGTCCAGGTACAAGAGAAAGGGGGTAATTTGAAAAGAAGAATCTAGAGGATCTAGATGAAAAATTCAAAATGCATTTGAGGGCAGTTATGCTATACACTGATCATTTGCTGAACAGTTACAATAATTTTAGTCCTCACAGATTCAGGCCCTGCTGCAAAACAGGTTACTCATTTCTCAAGTATTTGAACCAACCATTGTGTTCCAGCAGTAGGGTTTCTCCAGTGTCCAGTGAGAAATAGAGAACTGACCTCGAACAATAAAGTTTAGAATATGAAAGTCTAAATATCCCAGACACAGTGAGACACCAAGGAGAAATCCTTGGCGTATCTTGTTCAGTAAGTTGGGCATGTTGATGAATCCTCTTTCAGGGAATATCAGCCAAACAAATCTCACAAATTTGGACTCACTAGTGGTTATTTTATGTGTATGTTTACAACTTTTCTTATGGAATAAAAGACAGGTGACTTGTGTCTCCTGAACATGTCAGTGTAAACATTCCCAGCACTGTGGGGCTGTGGTGCAGAAAGATGAATGACAACTAATGTTAGTTGTATCTTCCTTACTGACCTGTTCCTGAAAGAGAATTAACACATCTCCATTCCACTCTTGTTATCTCAGTTACTAAGTCCAAGCCATGTGTCTGAAACTTCAAATTCAGTTTGCTTTTTAACATGTGTGAGAGAAAAATATGTAATTTAATGTGAGAATGATAGAACATTTTTTCAATAGGAAGAAATATGTAGTGAAGTTTTACCTAATAGTTAGTGTCGATTCATTAATCACAGAATCACGGAATTGATTAGGTTGGAAAAACCTCTGAGGCCATGGAGTCCAACCTGTGATTGAACACCACCATGTCAACCAGACCATGGCACTCAGTGCCACGTCCAGACCTTCCTTAAGGACCTCCAGGGATGGTGACTCCACCACCACCATGGGCAGCCCTTTTCAATATCTAATAATACTTTCTGTGAAGAAATTCATCTTAATGTTCAGTCTAAATGTTCCCTCTTGTGCTACTGTTAATTGCCTAGGAAAAGAGGCTTTTTTGATTAGCAGGTTACTAGGAATGACCCATTAAGCAGTGTTCTCATTGTCATGCATTTTGGTTAATGAACTGTTAAGTCCTACATCAGTTTAGAGATACTGTATTAATAATCAATGGCTGAAAGTCCATCACCTGTGTAGTTCTTGAATATACCCTGACAGCAATCTTGTTTCCCTGCCTCCATGAATTATTTCTGGCAGAAGTCCAGAGATCTCAACCAAGTGACATGACTGCTTGAGATGATGAGCAAAATGGAAAAGAAATGCTTGGAAGAAATTGAGATAAATTGAGAATGACCACACTGAAAGGTCTGGGGTTTATGAAAAGAAATGAAAAATCAAAATAAAGCAGTTGTTCTAGCTACTTTCAAAACAGAAGAATTCTGCACAGGAGACTCAGTTCTTTCTGGTAGGATCGTATAAGAGAAACAAGTTTTTGGAAGAAAAAATGCATTCCACAAAGCTCAAAGCATCTTTTCATGAATCCAGGAGCAATAGTTCTTCCTAACTACTTATTTATATTTCTTTCACACAGTGACCCTCATTTCTTTTATTGTCATACTTTACTCTATTTCAAATCAATCATGTTGTATGTGTTGATATTGTAAAACCCATTTTCATGTATTTCATCTCCCTTCAATTTCACTGTCTTTGCTATAGAATAGAAACACACAAAACAAATCTCCCTTGAGCAGTAGTCTTTGACTCGGTTTTCAGAGATGCTAAGTACTCACAGTTCACATCTCTGATTATCATGTCATTTATTACATTTCATGTCCTTGCACAGTTCAGCAAGGTACTCATTTTCCCTGTTTCTCTCCATTACATCTATTCCACTGGGTTTGGTTTATTTTCAAATAAGCTTTGTATCAGTATTCTCTTACTTTTTCCAGAAAACTTCTGTAATTTTTTTATTGCATGTTCCATTTTTAACCTGGGAAGCTTTTCCAGGAGAATGTCTACAAATGGGTAAAACTGACACAAAAATATATGCCACTATATTGGCATATTCTTTGAGAACTGATTAAGTTCCCTGCTGTCAGCCAAGAAGACAATTATTATGTACATGCTTTCACAATGGGCTTATAAACTGTAGCAGACAAAACAGCCTCAGCTGAGAGAATTTTTATTTTGTTTAATTTATTCCAAATAAACACAAACATGTATTCATTGATTCCAGTATTAATTTTTTAAAAAACTTTTTTTTTTGGCCACCCTTTACAGACTGTCCCTCCAGATTGTTTCAATAAGGTGACAGGCAGCACAGAAGGTCGGAGTGGAGTGTACTGGTTTCTTTCTGCTGCTTTTAATGTCCTAATGGCTTTTCCCTGCTCCTTTGTTTTCCTTACTGCCTTTTCTCCACTCCTCTGTGCATTTTAGTATCAGTTCATAGGCAATAGTCTTTTGGGGGTGTACTTGCCCCAGTTTGGGTCTACCTGAAGGCCAAAGCCCCTTCAGACTGGAGTGCCTCCTTCCCTGTGCACCCTGGGCTGCACATTTCCACAGCAGTGCCCATCTCTCTGTGGGCCTTTTTGCGTTTCTCCCAGTGTAATTCACCACATATCTCCACATATACTCCTCCCCTCATGGCTGCTACCATTTCTTAAGCAGGTTTGAGCAGATGCCCCATATGCTTTCCTGGTTTTCTGAATTTCTGGCACCTGATGGGTTTGGGCATGTGATTGATTTATTTCTGAAATAGATAATACTGCCACACTTTGCATCACTTTTCTAAAATTTGCTGAAATTAAGAAATGCAGAAGGTCTCCAGAAATATTTAAATAATTCTACAGGTTAACTATCAGAGTTTGCTGAAAGTATTTTCCTGACCATACCCTTAACATTAATTTTAGGGATGTCTTAGCTCCCTTCCTGCCAATGAAGTCTACAGTTAGGTCACTCCCATGTATCAAGCTTTTCTGTGATGAAAACATAATGTCTTAGTGTAAATGTTTCCTTAGTTCTGTTTATGTTTAAGTTTTCCCGTTTTAAACATCGTATGCAAAAATATTATAGCAACCCCCCCACTGCCCCCCCAAGCCCCCTCAAATAAAGGTCCTGATTAAAATCAAATAAAATATGTATGGAAGATGTCAGGCATAGTTGAAATTCCTGTTCCAACCTCTGTCTCTAATAGTCACTGTCAACTGTTTTCATAAAGACTTCTTTGATTTAAGCCCAAGTCACATCACATGGCACTGACTCTTAGAGCAGCATTTCAGCTATCCATCACCACAGCACCCAGAATTGTAGACCCAAGAATGGGCATCAGCTTGTCAAATTCTCACAAAATATGTCCAGCATGTCTCATCAGTCACAAACAGTGAAGGACAAATGCAACAACAACCACCTGGTCAAAGTGGTTGAGAAAAAGGAGCAGTAAAATTAGTTCCGTTTCCTACTTTTCACCTTCCCAGCTAGAAGAGATCTGCATGCTTGCAAGATAAGCTGTCTGTATGTTGTATTGACTTTCAGAATTAAGGATCAAAGGCATCTTCATCTTCAAATACCCTTTAGTCTTTTACTTATAATGTCTTAAAAGCAAAGGAGGGAGGAGACGAATCAATGCTTTCTGCTAATCTCTCTTAACTTTGTGGAAATCCATACCAAGAAAATCTGTGGACAAATACTATTTTACATGAGTAAAAATACTGTTAATCTATCATCCTTTATCATACTTGGATGATCATTAAGCCAAGCAAGCAATCTGTTAATGTTTACAGTATCTGATATTCCCCAAAAATATGCACAAACTAATAGGAGGAAAACAACTCTAATCCTCCCTTACTGTCAATGGGGATTAATTTCATTCAAATAAACATGTTTATGAAAATAAATAAAAATTCTTTCTGCAAACAGCTGGTTAAGATTGACTGGTTTCTTTAATTCATCCAGATAGACCATTTAGACTGGGTGCAGTAATTGTTCTCCCCCTGCTGTTGCTTTGCTAATTGCTAATGTTGGTGTGTGTAAATACCAATTAAATCTGTTCCGATTTACTCTTTTTAACTGGTGCCTAGATTTTAAGGGGAAAAATGGCTTTTTAAATTTATATAGACAGTGTGTGTCCTTTGTGATTTTCACAGCCTGTTCCAGTTAACAACAAATGAAGATAAATACAAAGCAAAATCTGTTTGGCTCTTCTATAGAGCAAATAACCGCATTTACAAGGTGTTACCTGGCATTTTCTTATCCTTTACTTATTTATATTTTGATATTTTGACCATTAAATTTTAACCTTTTAGCCCATTTGGTCACTTGCTTGTGATTTCCTATGTATCAACCACAGAATTATGACAATGCCAAGGTAAATGTTATCTCACCAATTTACCTCAGTGTTAATTGCCACTGTTTTGTTGGTGAAGAGTGACAGTGATGACAAAAGAGGTGACAAAGAGAAATGAAATTCAAGTGGAGCTAAAGAAAGTATGAAAATGCCTCCTTGGGTTTTATGTGTTTTACTTGACCCAAGTAAGCATCATTCCTTTAAATCATCATTTCAGACTGCTTTCTTCTGACATTTGGAGGATAATTTAGGAAGCTGGTCTGGTAGGGATGATTGAGTACAGATGTAATACTGGGTAGACCAAACCAGAGGTGAAACAAAAGGAATAAAAAGGAGGGATAGGGGAGGCGGGGGTGGGGGTGAACCCAAACCCCAAACATTATTTCATTAAATTCACACAATTTGAAGAATAGATTACAAATAAAAACTATGTGACACATTTCTACTTAGCTATGATTAAATGGTGAAAACAGAAAGGAAGCTGAAAATTACATTTTCTCTGCAGCAATAATTTTATTGTTTAGAGTGGTGACGATCCATCACAGAGTTTTTGTGTTCAACAGTCCCATCGGTGCACCTTATTCCTGGTCTGTGGGGTTCAGCCTACAGCAGAGAGAGCCAGGAGCTGCACAGAGATTGTAGGTTCAGCCAGCTCTAAGATAGCCTGCTGCTGAGGGCAACACTGGGAAATGATGGGCAGCAACAGAGTGGAGTAATAAAATCAAAGGAATTTGTTTCACACTAGATTCCTCACAGCTGACCTTTTTTTTTTTTTTTTTTTTTTCCTTCTTGGGTCAGGGTCTGTTCTCAACCTCCAGTCATCCATTGGGGTTGTAACTTCGCTAACTGGGTCTGTGCATTAGAGCTGTGCTCACTACACTTAAACCAGAAGGGAAGCTGGAAACAGCAAAAAGATAAATTGAGAACTTCAACTCACAGAAAGAAGAGCAGAACTCCCTGGTTTCTGCCAGGGACTAAGATAAAAACATCTCAAACATTCAACAGCTCTACAGCTGGTTATATAGTTGTGACTAGTTTCTGATAAGCAGAGCATTTACTCTAACTCCTAGTTTCAGTGCACTTCAAATGCAACCTTTTTGGTTCACCTTTTTCTAACATTATAAATCAAGATTTACACCACTGAAGTGCTCATTTTCAGATTGACTATCCCTGCTAAATGCTTCTAGTGGAAGTGGGGGTATTCAATAGCAGTGTTACAGATATGGAGAGTAGGATTGCATTTTCTTTTGTTATGTTCAATGAACACTTTAGAAGGATTTGGAGGATATATTTTAAAGCAGAATCTGAGTTCTCATCTTCACTGTTTGGATAAAATTTTAAAAAGTTGCTAATATCCGAACAAAGATCTTCATATCTAATAAATCTCTACAATATCACAAGTTATGTAGTAATTTGCAACTACAATAGATGCTGATTTCTCTAGTGGGAATTCTCAAGGCTTTTCCTCATGAGCTGGGCTATATTATGCTGCAGCTTTTCCTGGTATTTGGTCAACTCCTAGGTTAGCAGCACGTAAGATCACTGAATGGTCAGGGTTGAAAGGGAAATCTGTGAGCTGGCATGCTCACTAAGAGCAGGTTGCACAGGATCACATCCAGATGAGTTTTGACCTCCAACAAAGGAGACCCCACAACCTCTCAGGAAAGCCTATTCCAGTACTCAATCAGCCTCAAAGTAAGCAATTTTTTCCTTTCATTCAGATGAAGCTCTGTATGTTTCAGTTTGTGCCTCTCCTGATGTGGGCACCAATGAAAAGAGCCAGGCCCTACCCTCCTGGCTCTTGCTCTTCAGGTAATAATGGCAACCTGGCATGTACCAGCAATAATGTGGCCTGAGGGACCAGGGCAGTGATTTTCCTCATGTACCTGGAACTGATGAGGCCACACCTTGAATCCCGAGTCCTGTTCTGGGCCCCTCAATTCAAGAAGAACATTGAGGTGCTGAAGCGGGTCCAGAGAAGGACAGTGGAGCTGGGGAAGGTTCTGGAGCACAGCTCTGATGGGGAGTAGCTGAGGGAACTGGGATTGCTTAGCCTGGAGAAAAGGAGGCTCAGGGGGGCTTAATCACTCTCTACAACTGCCTAAATGGAGTGAGGGGCCGCTCGGTCTTTTCTCCGATTTCACAAGTGATTAGACAAGAGGGAACAGCCTTAAAATGCGCCAGGAGAGACTTAAATTGATACTAGGAAAAGTTGCTTCACCAAAACTATAGTGAAGTATTGGGCCCAGAGAAGTGGTTGTCCCTGGAGAAATTTTAAAAAAATGTGTGAATGTGGCATATGGGCACATGATTTAGTGGCAGATCAATGGTAGATTTAGTGGCAGATTTGGCAGATCAATAGTTGGACTCAATGATCTTAAAGGTCTTTTCTAACCAGGAGTATTCTATGATTCTATGATTTGCTAACCAAAAGCATTTGTTATTAATTTAATCCCAGTTGGTAGAAAAGGTTCCATTTATTTTTCACTCATCCCTCTAAACAAACCTGCAAGTCCATGTCTACTTGTTAATAACTTGTAGAAACTGTATATGAAATAACATTTTAAATAAGGGAAATCAACTTCACATCACATAACCCTGTTTTCCTCTTTCCATTTTCACCATCTTCACTCACTGATGAGGAAGGTTGGTACTAAACATTCTGTTAATGGTTGTCAAATCAATCATGGTTTTCGCTGCTAGAGTTATTCTAGAAAGAAGCAACACACTTTAGAAGAAATCAGAGAAGGGCTGAATGAGATAATGTAAAATCACTTATAGAGACACTCTGGAGATGGAACCTTGTTAAATATTTAATATAGTCATTAACCTGAGAGTGGAAGAAAGAGGGTAATGGATGACCTATTGCTTTTACCTACAGGACAATTTTCTGAAGCAAACTGTCTCCCTTGGGGCAAGGATCACACATGCCGAAAATCTATAAAGAGGGTCACAGATGAAAGGAGATTGAGCAGATTTGAAATTCCCATGTGAGCACAGTGAAAACTGCAGACAGACCAGGTGGTGAAACTTGTCACACTACACACAGCCGTGGGCCATTGCCATCCAAATGCTCAATTAGTTTATTATGGCAACAGACACACCATGCTGGTCAAATAACCAACACATCTGCAGAAACTACAGAAAATAATCAATTATTGAAGAAAGCTATCCACAAGTAACATTACCCTTACCCTTTCTTGTTCTTTTCTTTCTTCCTTTTTTTTTTTTGTCTCTGCCTAGATGTCCAGCTGTTAGAGATTACCCCAGAGAGCCAGAAATCCATGAACTATATTTAGATATGTGAAACATGGAGGGAAGGGGAGGAGAAGAGGAGCACTGGAGAGGGGGAAGGCGTTAGGTTTCTTCGACTGGATGATTTAGTTTGGATTTTGGGTTTGGTTTTTTTTTTAAAAGAAAAAGACTAAAAGGCACATTAAACATTTCCAGGTGTCCTTCAAAATACTGTAAATATTTCCAATGTGGAAACAGCACAGGATACAGTATGCCGTTAGGCAGTGTAGCACAATATAGATCAACATATGTATGTAGGTCATAATAGACAATTTCAGACCTGGAGGAGAGTGAAATTTTTCAGCAACAGGAGTGTCAAATCTTAAAAAGAAATGCAGAAATAGAGGTTTGGAGTGCTAATATATTATTGGCTTTTGCCACAATTTTTTATATTGTACTAACTCTACATAGTAGAACTGGTTTCTTCCCTTAAGGACTTCCTGCTATAGGGAACAAATGCACAAAGGTCATGGTCATTCTTGGTCAGTTCATATTCATTATTTTTCAATTAATGAATTAGTTTGGTAAACATTTTAAAAAAGTCCTTTTTTCTCTACAAGAGAAAGGCTAGTTTTCTAAGAATTATCTCTTCCTAAAGAAGTTTCTCTGTATTTTGAAATCCCATTATTTAAGAAATTTAATTTTAAAAAGTTATTTCCAGAAATGAGAAGAATGTTAAAGTAAGATTTCAGGAGAAGCAGCAAAACTATTTCTGCTATGCCTGAGAATCCACAAAGGAAAATACCAAGATGGATTTGATCTACCTATGGTTTCACATCTGAAATCTAGCCTGTAGGCAACTCTGAGATGTTCCCATGACTTTGTTCTCAAAGATTCAGGTACAGCCATTCATCTACAATTCACAGTTCTTTCAGATTTTTCCAGACTACAACATTTACTGTTTTAGGTAATAAGAATAGCATATTGAGCCACAGCAATAGAAAAACTATAAATCATTTGATAACCTTAAGAAATTATGGTTGAACTCAGACATTTTTCTAATGGTTTAGTGAATCTAAAGTGGAAAATAGCTATATTTCTGTACCTGTAATTTCTGTCCACATATGAAAAATGCTAAAAGAGGCAGAGTTCAGAGCCAGAGGGAAAGTGGCCTTTACCATGAAAGAATTTTGTACAGTAATAATTAAAACTAAATTTAATCACTAAAACAGGCTGTAAGGTCAACTGTGTTATCCATAATTATGGTAAGCAATGGAGAGGTTAAGATGAAATACTGAACTCTTAGTACCTGGGGGAGGGGTAAGGAGGGTATTTTAAAGCATGAAAACCAAAGCATACTGTTTTATGTGTCCTTTTCTTGAAGTTCCACTTGAACATGATAATTGCTCTTAATCCTGATAAAGCAGCAAAACTTTATAGCTTACACTCCTCTGATCATATTTCTCAATTCATGATCAGCTTTGGGATGCGTAAGCCTACAGTATAGTGCCAGGAAGCTTTTGTGGGTTTGGGATAGAGACAAGAACATAGATGTTTCAAATTAAAAGGTAAAACAGCATGGTTAATATTATGCTTCATTTTACAACTAAAAGGGGATGATATACAGACAGATGGGTAGAAAATATTTATAGGCTTTTTTATAAACCCTGGATGCCACAGACCCTGACAGCATTCACCCATGAGTTCTTAGGCTGTCTTTTTGAAACCACTTTTGATAATCTCTAATTGATCATGCCAATTGTGACAAGTATGCATGCACTCCAGGTCTCAGTACTGGGTTTGGTACCATTCAACATCTTTATCCGTGATCTGGATAACAGGTCAGTTTGATGATGATACAAAGCTGGGAGGAGCAGTGATGTGCCAGAGGGTCATGCTGCCAGCTAGAAGGACCTCAGCAGTCTGAAGAAATGGGTTGACAGAAATCTCAGGCAGTTTACCAAGGAGACGTACAAAGTCCTGTACCTGGGGACAAATAGTCCCAGACATCAATTTATAGTGGGGATATCCCTGCTGGAAAGCAACTTTTAGGAAAAGGACCAGAGGATCCTGGCTGAAACCAAGCTGGCTATGAGCAGGCAAAGTGTCCGTGCTGCAAAAAGACATAGTGGTATCCTGGTTTGCCTTAGGCAAAGTATTACCAGCAGGTCAAGGGAGGTGGTCCTTCCCCTCTGTTCTGTGCTGGTGAGTCCACACCTGGAGTGCTGGATCCAGTTCTGAGGTCCTTAGCCCAGAAGAGATACAGAGCTACTGGAAAGAGTGAGAGAAGGGCCACTGAGATGATGAAAGACCTTCACATAGGAGGAAAGGCTGAAAGAACTGGGACTGTTCAACCTGGAGAAGAGAAGGCTCAGAGAGAACCTTATCAAAGGCTGTAAATACTTGCAGAGAGGGTGGAAAGAGGGTAGAACCAGGGTTATTTCAGTGGTGCCCAAGAACAGAACCAGAGCCAATGGGCACACACGGCAACAAAGGAGGTTCAATCTGAACATCAGGATACACATTTTTATTATGAAGGTGACTGAGCACTGGCCCAGTCTTCCTGTAGATGTTGTGGCCCTCCTTGGATATATTTAAGAGACATCTGGATACAGTCCTGGGCAACCAGCAATAAGAAGCTGTACTTGAGCGGGGGGATTGGACCAGACAGCCTCTTCCAGTCTCTCCCAACCTCAACCATTCTGCAATTCTGAGAATAACCACTTTTTTTCAGAAAGGGATGCAGGCTCCTGCTCTGATTTCTCTAAAATCACACTTATGGCCTTTAAATGGTTAACATATTACCCAGTTAGGTAAAATATATGCTGGATTTGGTTCTTTATCAGGAATGCAAATATGAAAAAAGAACTGAAGGAGGTGAATAGTCTTATTTACGTCTGATATTATCAACATGGAATGACACAGCCTGGCATTGTCCACATGTCAACACAGGAGCCCAGTCACTTCAGGGAAAAGGGCTAAATGCACAAATGATGAAAATCATGGGTGCAGTGACTCACCTACATCAGTGGACATCACAGCAGTTGTTCCAGTGTTCAGTTACCAGTGACTAGGCTAAGAATGTGTTCTGTGAAATAGCCTTTTTAATTTTTCCAGTCCAAGGATAGTTGAGTATAGCTGCCTTTAAAAAGCTCAGGTATAATCAGTAGTTCATTTTCCAAGAAATCTGTTTAGTTTTTTTACCATATTTTTCAAGGCTAGCAGTCCTGGTGGTTAAAATCTAACACCAGAAATATATTTCCTTTTCTCTTATGATGAAGTTCATTATGTGGTATTCACTAAGTTTTCATTATTGGCATTTATTTACAACATTTTCAGAGATGTTGGAATGTCTTGATGTCATAAATTGCAGCTCATATTGCATATCCCAAAGAAAAAAAACGCTGAAATAATTAAAAATATAAAGTAAGGATTATGCTACTAGCAATTTTTTTCTTTTGTTCACAATTAGGACAATATAATCCAACCTGTATTTTCTCAAGAGGAAAAGTCAAATAATTTAATTAAAATCAACATTTATTTTATCACAAAAAATTAATAACAATTGACCATTTTCATTAACAGTGCAAGTTCACTTGTATTATTTTTATCGACAGCAACATATATCACTTTCACTCTTGCATGCTAGCAAAGAATTAATCTGATGAATTTATATTGGTATATGAATATTAACATTTTAAATTGCTTATGTTGCTACAATAGGTTTTCCATGGATAATTCAAGTAAGTAACTACACATTCTTCTTTCCAAATAAAACTTGACATTTTGGTAAAAAATAATGCATTCTTCTTTTGGCCAGTACTGCTGTTAACCTAAGATGTGATGCATTGAATATAAAAAAAACAAAAGTATTGGTAAAGAGGATGTTAAATTAGCTGTAGGTGCAAAAATAACAATTATGAAAAAAGCATATGTTTTCCACTACTACCTGATCTTTAGTTTTCCACGAGACATTATTATCTATATCATATAATAAGTATGGCATACATAAAATCATGTCAAAACTAGAGTAAATACTTCTCTTTTTTCAATAAAGCACCTCTAAACAGGTGGTTTAAATAAATTTTGAATAAGCACAAGAAAACCATAACTAAAGTATCATCATTGGTGCTCAAAAAACAATCCTATGGTGTAATGAAAAGGGAAAAGGATATTAAACATTGAGCTAAGGGTAATCTTAGTAAATTCACTTTTGAACTCACATTTTATACGTGATAGGAAAGAGCTCAAGGTTCTGATTATACTAAGTGTTTAAGCACCTGTCTAATTCCTTTGAAGCCAATGGGAGTTGACTGTGTGTTCCTGAAAGCAAAACAGACACACACATGCACTCTGACAGCTCAGAGCCTGTATGGACACATTCCTGTTCATCTTGTAGAGCACTTCTGAGACAACAGTGTGATGTCAGATGTGCTCCAGACCTGGAGCAGCTCTCTGCATTCACAAGGTAGCTCTAGGATATTTCATGCATGCCCCTTCTATAGGATTTGCATACACAGGTGAGGGATTTTAGGGATAATACTAAATCCCCAAGCCCAGGTATATGCCAGGCATGTAACATTTAAGCCCTTATAGTAATTACATACATCTGGGTTCCTCTCTGTCATGTTGTACTTTGCAACTTCCTTCATTGTAACAACAAGCCCTGTGCACCCCATTGTCCATCCCTGACACTGATGCACCAGCAAGCTCATCCTAGCAATATTAGCAACACAGGAGAAAGATACAAGATAGAGAGGAGAAAACAGCAAGAAGCTGGTTCCCACACAACTACATTGTGTTGTGCAAATAACCTTGTAATTATCTGTTTACTTCCTGTCTTAAGTGCAACCATCCACCTTCCACCTCATCCCAGGCACACTAAACTGTATTCCTGCACAATGGCACCCTTATGGGAAATCACAACATCTCAACCTTTCGTATCTTGACAACTCCAGACTCACAGCTGCAGGAAGCTACAAATGTCCAAGACCAAAAAGCGAATTTTTCTGGGATCTGAAACACAGGAAGACTGATTGCATCAGTCCTATTCCTACATCTAAACTCAATCCTGAATTGATCAGGTATTAGCCTTTGGAAGACATCTACACCAGACATGAACAGAACCTGCAACAATTGTATCAGAACAGAGCAACAATTTTATCAGGAAATCCATTGCTGTGAGATGTAAAAAACCATCTACTGCATGTTCTACTTCTCTTGTTCATCTGTGACATCCTAAACATCAGCACATCCCTAAAGCAGGGAAGTCAATCACACCAGAAGGCTGATAAGAGACTCTGATCCAGTATCTGCTAGGGAGGTTTGAAAGCATTCTTTGATTCTATTCTGAATCTAAAAAAAATCAAATTGCAAGTATTTTATGCACAGTTAGACTAGTTTTAGAGGGCAAGAGCAAAGGCAAAATGTCTGCATATTTCAGAGTTCAGATATATCTTTCCCTGTGCTACTCTTGCAGTATACTGCATGGATACTGATAAGGTGAGGCAGACTGCCTGCTTTGTTTTCTTGTCTAGAGGGAAAGCTTGCTTCACCTGGGAAGATAATTGCTTTCTCCTGGTACCCACACAGTAAACACTTGAAACCACAAGACAGAGAGCACTCTAATGCATGCAAAGGAGTTGAGGATCCAAAAACTGTACCAAACAAAAGGTATTTTTTCTTCGCATTCCACCTTCACCTTCCTGCCTCACCCTGAGGGAAGCTGATTGTGTTCATAATGGGAAGGGGGAAAGACAGTTCCAAGGTCTTGCTAATACTTCTGCCATCTGTTTGCCATTCTATTACATCATAGCATACAAAATTATTGGACCATGACCAATGCCTGCCTAGAGATTTTTCAGATATCGCTTCCCTTCTTATTCCTCTGATGAGTCAAGTGTAGCTGCCCTATCTAACATCCTTTTTCCATTCTTATATCTTTCATCCATTCTTTTCCAGCATGTGAACCTTACTACCTGCTCCCACAAAAAGCTGCAGCTAGGTCCATCTAGGTGCTGTGGAGGGAATTTCACTTCTGCAGGTTTTCACAGGTATCGATTTAAGCTAACAGATACATATTATCCACTGTAAAAGAAAATTACTGTTTTCATTACTAAGAAAACACTTTCCTGTTGTCAAAAGAAAACAGAAATGATTTCCTTGCATTAAAAGGCTTTTAGGAAGAAAATAGGTATTGAAATAGGCATTGAACTCCTGCTTGCAGTCTATTTCTTACAAGACATTTTGTTCTTTCGAGAATGAAAAGGCCATACTTCCTTCACGCCTACTGCAATTAAATGGAGCCTCTATCTGGAGAATATATTCACATAGGACACCTTATTTCAACAGGGAAAACTCAATTTAGCCACAATGCTTTTAAAGGCATGAGATGGGCCACCATTCCTGGAACCGTCTAAAATCATACACATTCAGGCATTCTTATGGCCTCTCCAGAAAAGAAAGACAAGAAGTATGAAAACACAGATTACTTCCACTTAGCCCTTAAAATAGAAAAGAGTTGTGATTATACTAACACAGTAAAGGAGAAGCTGCCATCTTATTGTGTCTGTTTTTCATGTTGGGGGTGTTGGCAAACCAATTCTACCATCTTCGTGTTCAAGGTAAGTAATAACATCTATGACATGTCCCTGAAATATCTACTTATATCCATGTCCATGGGAAGGTTTTAGGTTTAGGTTAAGATGGTTTTAGGCATGAGACTTGGCCCTAAGAGTGCATCATATTTCTCCTGCTTCTTGTTTCCCCTCATCTAGGCAGTGCTTAAGAGCTGCAATTGTGAGCCCTTCCAAGCTTTCCTTCCACCATCTGCAGAATGGGATAGACATGCTTCTGTGGAGAGGATGAACAGGCTCCAACAAGGATACATGGTGTTTTATTCCAGGTTGAGAGGTGGCAAATATCCTTTAGGTTCTATCCTTTTAGGAGATGTGCCTGTAAGTCAACACAGTCTGCTTCATAAAATGTCTTAGTGGAAGCTTGCTGGCTCATGAGAGGGGCAGCCTTCCTGAGGGACCAGCATGAGGAAAGGAAGCCTGGCTGCTCTATGACATGGATGGGGATGGACGTGCACTTAGTGGCTGGTGGTCTGTGGTCTCTGTTCTGATCACCCTGTCTGGACTAGCAAACTGATTTATAACTGATAGAGTCCAGTGAATGAAAAGCCAACTGATACTTTGAGGTTTAACTTTGCCATTTGCGTACTTCCCAATTGGAAGTGTCAGCAATTAGGTAGCTGAGAGTGTTCTTCAGCCTTTTTCATCTTCTTTCAATCTTCCTCCCATATCCAAAGATGACTCTGCTGACCTTACAGTGCAGCCCTAGAGACGTAAGGTGTGCCTATGATAAGAAAACAGAAAAATAAAAATAAGCAAAGCACATAAACACCATCACCACCACAACCCCCTGTGTCACCCAACTCTATCCACAGCAATAAGTAAGTAGAAGAAAAAAAAAGCTCTGTGTTCTCCAGTACCAGATAATTCTGCACAGCTGAAACACAGCTACAAGTTTGCTCTTAATTGCTGTGCTATTAAGACGTGGAAAGAGTGACATCAGGCTAAGGTTGTCTATTAGCAACCTGACCACCAGATTTATCTCATTCAACTTAGGTGACTTTACACTACAAGCCAAATCTAAGTAAGTTGTCCAGGCTTGCCTCAAAAATCAACATTCAGAGAAACAACTCCTTTCTCTGGGTTGTTAATCTCTGGCACCAAACTTGGTATAGACTCTAACCTGTAGGTACTGAAAGTTTAAGATGAAGAAAGCCCTCAATGTCCTGTTCAGAATTTTCTGACAACATTTTGTCAGCTGAAACAGAGGTCTGGAGAACTTTACTACTTTAAAACTATACAGAATACTCTGGAGTATTGGACTGGTGTACCAAAACTAGAATAAAACCCACAGTCAAACAAAAGGACAAGGGATCCTTCAAACTCATATCAATTTGAATTGAACTATTAACTTTCATTCCTTCTGGGGCTTGATCTGAATTGTCCCAGTTCTGCCATTTACACCAACCTCTTCTGGGATTTTATTACTCTTTGGCAGTGCTGTGTCTGCCGAGATAAACATACGGTTTAAGGATATCAAGAAATACGTAGTAATATTCCTTACATCCTTGCAGAGCAGTGGTGTGGTAGCAGCCTCCAAGAACTAATTCTAATGTAAATCTCCAGACAAATGTTCCTCAACAGTGTAAAATACAGAACACAGAACACATTCAGAAGCATTACAGAAACCGAGTCATTGAATATATTAATAAAGACACCCTGGACAATAAAAATTCTGCCATTTCAACAAGGTTTTGTCATTACACCAAAAGGAGTCAATCAGACTATTAAGACCTCGAAAAAATATACATCCTGTTTAATACAATCTTTTGTTAGGCAAGTTAATTAAAGAAATGCAATCTAGCAGTTGTATTCCTCACTTTATAAACATTAGAACATAATAACTGTTGATTTTCTGTAAATCATGTTCTTTTCTGCAAACACACCCACAAAGACTTAAGCTAAGCCTATTCTGACAAATTCCATATCATGTTGAAATTCAATGAAAATAAGTAGGAAGGAGATTGCAAGTACACCACTAATGCCATCCAGAATGGATATGCAGACCATGCTACATAGCCAATCAATCCAACATGTAAGAACAGTAGGATAATTAACTTCAAATTAATGGCTGGTAAAGAATTAGGCACACGATAAGCCAACTTCTCAGCTATGCAAATTGGCACAAATGTAGGACCTGGTCTGCTCTATGCCTCATAAATCATTGCAATTATAGACAGTAAGACTAGAAAACAACATCCAAAGGTTATTTCATTTACCCCCTGCCCAAAGGTGGGAACATTTGTACTGACATCATTCCTTACAAAAGCTTGTCCAGTCTGTTTCAGAAACACCCAGGAGTGTGGACTTTATAACTTCTCAGAAGCCTGCTCCTATTCTTAACTGTGAGAATACTTTTTTGTCAAAGTCTGATTTAAGTGTTACCCACTGCAATGAAACTCTCCTTGTCCTACAAACATCAAGGGAGAGATTATTGCCTTCTATATCACAGCCATATTTTACATATCCTTCCATCTTTTTCTCTCTTTTTCTCTAAAATACCTGAGACATATTCTTGTCTTTCTGAATCAGCCATGGTTTATCTATTCTTTTTTCTCTACCCTCTGATCCCCCTCACTAAATTCTTAACCACAGAGAAGAATTACTCCAATTACAGAATACACAGTAACATCTGCATAGCTAAGTCTGTGCCCTGTAAAGGTACAGGCCTTTGAATTGCCAGAAAGCTCTCAGACATTTTGAAGAGAAATACATGGATAAATAAATCTGAGAATCTGCACTTCAGAATCTCCTGATAACAAGTATACGTGAATACCATCCTTCTGTTTTTGAAGATTGAAATTCATCCAATAAAGCCAGCTCTCTCTATGAGAGTGAGCTTATACACAGGAATGTGCATAAAAGGATGCCCCAAATAGGATATAAATTGATTTGCGCTCATATATATTCTGATCTGCTTTGATACTCTCCTTTTTGTGAAGGGGTTAGTTTCCTTATTATAGACTTTAAAATTCTTTCAAATAACACATCATTGCCTGCTGATTATGATGATGCATTTTAACAGGGTGAATTTAATCCTGGAAAAACAGACATTTGAATTCTGATACTTGCTATGCGATAGGAATGTACAATCCCTCATAATCTCAGTCTGTCATAGTGTAGTAGCAAGGAAATTAAGGGAATCTGGTAATTATAGTTATTCAATAGTGTAGTGTTAAACCATTGCCTTTGGAGAATCACCTCAATCACTACTTCCCTCAAAAATGGAATTTCTTCATTGATCATCTGAATTCTCTTACTGCTAGACATAATCAACATTTTTGCGTGTGTGTGTACGTGTGTGTTAGATTTTGCTGCAACTCTACCAATGAAGTATATCCTTCCTGCTTTAAACAAGTGATCAAGGTAACTACTTTGTTCACATCACTGATCTCAGCAATACACATTGATAGTAAAGTCCTGCTTTGATAACCAGGCCACTCTGGATTCTTTTTTGGGGGTGAAGAGAAGGAATGTTGCGAGCAATGACTCCCCTGAAATATTTTTTTCATAAACACCATTTCTTGGCAAAGTTTGTCAGGCCTAATGCTTTTGTTTTACCTACTGGCTATTGTTCATTGTATTGCTAACTTTTCACCTCAGTTATCACACCATTGTACATATTTTAAGATGTCTTTAATAACTGCCATTAATCTCCCTGTATTGACTCAAGTAACTTCATATATCATCCTAACCTCCAGCAATTAAAGTCAGGGT
Organism: Sterrhoptilus dennistouni; assembly: GCA_013397095.1. Classification (NCBI taxonomy): domain Eukaryota; kingdom Metazoa; phylum Chordata; class Aves; order Passeriformes; family Zosteropidae; genus Sterrhoptilus; species Sterrhoptilus dennistouni. Next base: position 378,021 of record VWZU01017942.1, read on the forward strand.
GAATACTTCAAATGCAGCATATTTCTCCTGGTCCTTAAATTAAGTCTGGTTATGTTGATCTTTTTAACAGAGCACAGCAATATTAGCTCAAACCCTAAAAACAGTGAACACTTACTCAGATGTAGTGCTGTGCTTATTCAATTCACAGTTCAGAGTGGGCCTGTGTAATACCAGCTCTGTGTGGTGGCATCACAGAGATGTAGATATTCTCTGGTATATTTTACTTTAGCCAGAGGAGTATCCTCCATTCAGCTCCAGATTCTGTTAATGTACCTCTATGCATCTAAACTGTCTTTTTGCAGTTCTGAGGGAATGAGATACTATCACAATCCTTCCTATATTCATACCCTGATTCCCTTGGGAAATTGGGAGGGTTCCAATTGGGAAAGAAAGTGCAAAGGTTAAAAGTTTTGCATTACATACTTCTAGGTTTCCCAGACTAAACAGTGAAGTACTGGGACTGCAGGAGAAATTCTCTCTTAAGCATAATTTATTCCTGTGTTCTTTTCAGTAGTTGCCTTTTCCATATGATCCTTCATTAAGAATGTTTCTCACTGAAAACACGTCAGCACTATTTTTATGTGCCTGTGCATTTCTTTGCTATCTTTGCTTGAAATATTCTTTTTATATTCATCTTACCAAGAATAGCCACTGCAGGCACACACATCTCCCACAAAAAAAGAGAAAACCTCATTTTTCCTAAGATCCTGCGCTTTTACATTGGTCCCTTATTTTTTTTCTGCAGGTTTTTTTTTCTTTTCCCCTTCTTTTCCTTACTTTTGAGGCAGAAGGAACCATAGCAAAAGGCTTGTCTCACCCCCCATATGAGATTCCACTGGTTGGATATCCTTGGTATCTGATCCATAGCTTTACTTAAACTTCAATATTTAGTTCCAAATGTATGTTTTAATTTGAAGATTACAAATAATAGAGAGCCATTATCTTCCTAAATCATTCAAAATGGTTTTGAACCTTCCAATTCTGAATTTCAGATAATTCACGGGAGATGAAGGCTGCAGGACTGAAATTAATTTACTTTACTGTTAGAGTAGAATATGCCCCTGTGATATAATTGGGCTAATAGGGCAACAGAAATAAAAGAAACTAGTTCGCTTTCTCTGAAGCATCTTGCACCCATGAATACATTCTGTGAGAAAAGAAAGCAAATTTTTTTTTTTTAATTTTTTAAAATTTTTTTTAGCTGTGGAAATTCAGAATTCCCTCTGAATAAACCCAGAAAGACTTTGAACACAAACAGGTATTTCAGCAGACAGTTTAAAGATGCAGTGCTATTTAAGTTATCTGATTGAGATTCAAGTTAAAAACTGAAACCTCCTTGAAGGGAAGATGCAATTCCAAAGATAATAGATGAAAAAGTACGTTAAGACAAGTTGTAATTATTTCTCCTGGCTCAGAAATATTCTCTGCACATCACTGCTGGCTGCAGTGTCCAAAGTACTTTCCAAACAAGTTGATTGAATTTCCACCACTTAGTGGATTGGAGGTGAAGGAAAAAGGGAGAATGAAAGTTTTATTCCACAGCTAATAGCTAATCAAGGGACATTTTTGTAAAAATATATCAAATTTGCTTTTGGTTATTTCATGGGAAATACAGGATCATATTCTGGGTTCACTGAATTGTAAACTGAAAAAAGAAGGTTATACCAAACTTCCTGAAAAAGTGAGAGAGCTGACCTAGACAAACATAGCAGTGCTTAACCACTGGTACTGACTGTGTAAGCCCATAGTTTACCCATAAGCACGAGGGGAGTAGAGGCAAGAATTAAACATCTCTTTCAGTCCTCAAGCGGTTTGTTTCTGCCTCTGCCATTCAGGTTGCTTCTATTAGCCCACCAAGGCCAAGGGCCAAGAAGGAGAGGAGAAAGATCTCTTGCATTCTTACTACTACAGGTTCAAAAACAATCCCAACTTTTGTTTCCTCCCTTGACAAACCCAAGTCTACCCAGCATCATTATGTCTTGCTCAAATCCTCCTCATGAAGAAAGTACTTCAAAGCTTCAGAACAAACACAAAGCCTATACTTGGAGGATGTGGGCTCGAATCCACCTTTCTTGAAGTTGGGTCTTCCCAAGGTGGGAAAAATGGAAGGACTGGGGAAGTATTGGATCTTGCACGGCAAGACCTTCTGGGCAGATACCTTAACAATTCAGCCACCTTCCCCAGAGTCGGTATTTTTGCCAAAGAAATGTACTGAAACTGTATAGACTCTGCCTGATACTCCTAAATTGTTTTTGTTTGCTGTGTGAGCTAGTGGAGATTCATTAATGGCACTGGTGATGGAGCACCTTGACACCTCTGTCCCTGGACAGATTTCAGAGAAGCCAGCATACATAATCATGTTTTCACTGCAGATCCTCTGCAGAAATATTTGTGAACTTACTGGCTCCATCAAGCGTCCTGCAGAGAACACTGCAAGGGAGAAAACAGTCCTTGGATTGCTCATGTTTCTAAGCTTATAAATAAAAACATTCTGGTTTTAAAACAAACCCTTTGAGTTAGAAAAGACTCTGCAGTGCCTCTGATGACCACACCTACCTGGTGGGGAATGAATAATCACACCTGTACTTCATGATAAGAAAATCCACCAAAGTAAACAGACTATCTTTTGGTTTTGTGTTCTACTGTCAAAACTGAATTAGAATTTTTTAAACTTGCCAATATTTTAGAATAATAATGATTTTAGTTACCAGATTGAAATATGGCTGCTACAGTCAACATCAAGCCTAACTCTGGCTCTTTTTAAATAGCTTGCTATGATTTTGTGCAAGTCACATAATTTTCTGCTTTGGTTAATCTGCTGTCAGTACTTTTTTACAGGAGAATCAAGTTTGACGGTATATTTGTGCAGGTCATGATAAAGATTTAGAAGATCTTGAAGGGAATCCAAATGCCACAATGTGCCCCAATAAACAGACAGTATTATTAAAATATAATTCACTCTATTAAACATTATTTAACTAATATTTCTTGCAGATTTTTATGCAAGAGAGGTAGAATCTGGTTTTGTGAGATGTCCTTCAAGTGATATGTACTTTGCTGAAAGAGAAAGTACAGAAGGTCATAATGGTACTTAGGATTATGTTGTTCAGAATGTATACAAGCTGCCATTCCTGCCTGGTGTGACATGGTTAATGTAGGTGTGCATCCTACAGGCAGCACATTCATTAACTTCTGTGTGAATACTATTAATTAAACACAGGAGTCACCTGAATAAATGCACAATGTCAACAAATGTGTATGAATACATCTGAGTTAGTCCCCCTAGACTCTCTTTGTAGTCACAGAAAAGAAAGCATCTTTAGGAAGTGATCCATCCTGATCTGAGACAACCAACCTAGCTCTAACACATAAAGTGCTGTCTAAAACTCCCTTTCCATGTCTCTCCAATAACTACAAAAGGAGCTGCAATGATTAGTCAAACTGCAAACATTGAGACTGTTGTTTTCTAAAGAAGGGTGAAGTGAAATCGACATCAAAAGTTGGGGTATGTATACATAGGAACTCAATTCACAGTTCTACCAGAAAAGTATCAGGTGGTCTTTAATAATTTGCTCCATTTCTTCATTTAAATGAAGGTGATAATGAGATTTATTCATTAAGAAGACTTTTGCAGAACTCGGGTGAAGGGAAATGTTTCATCTCAAGCAATATATGATGACAGGGAAGGGCCATTTTCACTTGTCTTCTGAAAATGTCTGTTTTGGTTTCAACCATGTGTCAAAGATTAAATACTCACTGAAGTGACTTCTTATCAGGTTAACTCTTCTCACTGAACATTTCCGGTTTAGTAATACTAAATAAACTACCTCTGAAAATATTAAATATTGTGACTCATATAATATCATCAAAATTAATTTCTTTGTGCCAACCTCTAAGTATTGCTTTTTGATAACATGGCTCCTTTCAGCATAACACAGGCATAAAAAATAAAAGTCTGGATCTAAAGGCAATATATAAATGCTAATGGAGGTGTAACATCATTTTTATCCCCTTCCAACAAAACTATCCTAAATTTATATTCACTGAGCAACACAATGAAGTACAGCAAGAATGAGAGAAGGGAAAAATAGAACTTCTTACATGACTTTGAGCCAGGCCTAGAGGTATCCTGTCATCTGAGTGTGAAAATCAAAGCATGAAGTTTAGAATGTGTACTAATTAGAGCAATAGCAGAAATGTTAGTCAGTGCTGAACTTAAATACAAAATACTTATTTAAGTATAATAGAATTTTACTCCAAACAGATTTTATACAACTCCCTTAAAAGCCTTTACACCAGTAAAACATATTCTGATGGTTCCTATGGCTGTCTCACAGTAAACAGCATTGCTCATCTTGGGTGGTATAAGCTGCCACCCAAAATTTAGAACTGTCTGTATGTGAGAGGTGTGAGGCTCCAGAATATTGCCTGGTTTGGCCGCGGGACTGGCTTGGAAGACATATTATACAAGTATTGCATTATGTGCAAATTGCATTATACAAGCATTAAAAAGCAACACTGTCATTCTTAAGCCATCACAAATGTTTGGTTGCTAATGAACTACATAACACAGGTATCACTCTCAAACTTAAACAGAATACTGGCTGCTTTTCATCTAAGGAAAGTTGCAGTAACTCGAGGAGATGGATTAGTATACAAGGAAGAAAAGAAATCCCTTTGAACTGAGAGTTGATCCAGCTGGAACCTACACCAAGTAGAAAATTCCAGGCTGAGTGGATAGCAAATCTCCAATCATGTGTGGGTTTTGTTTGCATATTTGGTCTTGGTTTTAGTTGGAAAATATCTACATTGTAAATAAAAGCTTCTGATAAAAATGCACCACTTTTAATTTAGTTTTTGTTTGGACAGATTTTTGCATTATGGTATTCCGGTCAAAAATAGAACAGAAGGAAGAAAAAAATTAATATCTATTAGGTAGACACCATGTAACTAAGGTTCTCCTCTTAAATATGGAAGACTCAAGTCTCCCATTGTACTCTTTTTGAAGACAACTGAATCTTTTTCAACTCAGATGAGCTGATTACTTGAGTTTTGGTTCCATTTAGGGCTGAGGTGAAGATAGCTATGAAAAATAAGAAAAATCTCAATAATCTGTAGGGAAAGAATTTCTGAGTCAGGTTTTCCAGGGCATCAATCCTATCATGATAAAACAGCAGGATTAAGTTTTAACAGTCTAGGGTGCATGCAAATTTTCGTGAATACGCTAAAAACCTCTCCCCTTTCACATGTCAGGACTACCAGCACACTTGCTTGTTTGGGCTAAAAGATGTTAATCCTGATAGATGCTGGGACATGGAGGCATTGCATTGCAGTGGGGAATGTGTATATGAGTCCCTTGCAGAATCAAATCGTTCTATCAGTATTATTTTCTGTCATAAATTGTTTAATCATATGCTAATTTCAAACCTTTACCTGGAAGTGAGGAGTTAAAGAACTGCAATTTTTGCATCCTGTGGTATCCACAATCTCACACATTTTCAACTATAATACGGTTCACCTCTTCCCCTTGCACCTAAATCTGGATGGACATTAAATAATTAAACTGTGAGCATTAAATTGAGATTAAGCCTTTTAATGCAGTTTGGTCATTTACAGATCTCACTGTAACTAATTTATTGCCTTTGGTAATTGGGTACAATTCTTCTTTTTTGTGTAAAACTAAAAATACATGTTGAGAAACTAGTGGGAAAAAAAAAGTCACAAATTAAACAGATGAAAATCATCCTTCCTTCTTTATGTGTCGTAATAAGCAAATTTTTTGGGGGTGTACCAGTCTGATATTATTAAAGTAAACAGTGAGTCTGTCCCTTTTTTTTTTTTCCACAGTTACCTTTTAAAATGTGTTTTGAAAAGTGACTATTAATAGGGAGACATATGAAAATATGTGTATTATTACCATTATTATTGTTATTATATTACTGAATAGATTTTATCTGTGCTTACACTAGAATTAAAATTAGAAATCATCCACCAATGGAAAAATAGGGAAGAATGAAGCAGGAAAAGAGCTGCATTTTGTCCAGGCATGCAACCAGTAAACCACACTCCATTTTCACTATACTCTCCTTTGAGAGCCTGTTGTCATGTTTGTGCTCACATGTGCGGCTTCCATTAGATGTTTCTGGATACACACAACACTTAAGATCCATGCATAAAAGGCCACTAAAGCATTAAAAGCAATAAGGGGCTTACCAGGCAGTTGCAGAACACAAATATCACAGCTTGTGTATCAGACGAATGGAAAGGTGAGCATGGTCTAAATATATTTTTTTCTGCCTTTTATGAATTTTGTGACTTCTAAAGAGTAACACAATACTAGTTCACCTGGTAATCAGAGTTGTGCAGCAGCTCTAGACAGATCTGTAGGAGTTCACAGATCTTCCAAAAAGCAGCTCTGAGCCTCAGGGTCAAGGATGTATTATGAGATAAGAGAGTCCCCAGAGGTGGCAATGACATTTTTCCTACAGCTTTGAAGGCAATTTGGACAGATTTCAACCTACACACAGTAGAAAGATTGCCCTCGACTTCAGCCTGGACAGGCTGATCCTTTGGAAAGGGGAAAAGGTAGGGAAGCCTCCTCATCTCTGCATCTTTACCACCTTCTTTCACTAGCCTTGTCCTTGGCAGGAAACTTTGAACTGATGAAAGGTTTTCACTGCGTGGGCAGCCAGAATCAGACTCCCACGCTTTGGGCTGCTGTATTGTGGCCGTGATATTGTGACCTGCAGGCTGGCAGCCCAGCAGGGGAAGGCTGGCTCAACAGCCCAGCTGTGGTTTGGAGCTGACCTCAGGGTTCATGTCTGCTCTGGGATCAGCTGGCCCAACAGCAATAGCTGGCCAAACATCAGCTCCTTCATACTGACCAAAAGATGAAGGGGCCTAGAAAAGGTTTGAAGCAAGTAACAAAGAAGTTATCTAATGTCTAAATGCAGGGTTTAAGCCCACGGGTGACATGCAATGTAAATGCAGCTGTAATATTGTGAACCCTAAGAGTTTGGATTGTTTAGTGCTACTCCAACTGTAGTAGATTTTGATGGCAATAATGTTTAGAGATATACAAATAAATATTTATTGATGGAGTAATTAGAATTACTACAGCTGTAGAAAGGTAAAGAAACTACAAAAGCCCTTTTGCAAGCCATTATAAGGTCACTAATTTTGTCTATCTGGCATAATAAAAAGCAATGTCTGCATCCACAGACTAAAGTGGATTTTCTCACTTCACACTTTAAACTACATCTAATAGAAAAATCCTAAAATAAACTGTTGATGAACCTTTGTACTCTTTGTGCTTCAAAGCCAAAGAGTTAAAGAGGTACCAAATACACTACTTTGAGTCCATTGTTGCCAAAATGCTCACAGAAGGTTGACAAAATAATTTTCATTTCATTATGCATTGATAATGTGAATACAAACAACTCACAAACATTGAATTCTCCTTCCAACCTAGATGACTGCCTAAAGATGTGATTAAGTTCAAAAGATATCTCAGTTTGTTCATAAATATTCATGGTTAAACAGTAAGGAGCAAAATATAAATACACGGTCAGCAACATATTTTCTAAATGTGTGCCCATTTCATTTAATTATTTGATTTTTTGCTGATTTATTCTTTTTAATGAAAAACAAATCATGGTAGAAAATCAGTACATTTCACACTTTCTGACAAAAAACCCACATCTTTCCCTTTTTTATGTTGCACAGTACTTCATTCGTCATTGATTTTGGTATTTTTCTGTTACAGTCTTTAAAACTTGACAAAGGAGAGATATCTTGTTTAGGGAAATGTGACACACTACGTTCAGTTTCTTTTTCATTTTATTTAAAATCTCAACAGGTTTCCACTGCATGTTAATGTGAAATTTGTTATTGTTGCTGTAATTTCATGTAAAACTATCCAGGTTTATTGGGCAATTTCTAAATCTTTAATAGTTCTAATGGCATAACTTCTAGAAATTGGAAAAAAATAAATCGGAATGTCATCTCAATTACATAAACCCAGGGTTTATTCATGATTCTAAACAATAAGATTTGATAGTTCAGATGGGTTGAAGATAATTCATTTGACCAAAATATCATATAGTCTTGGGATTCCAATAACATAAAAATGTGATTTTTAGGTGTCTAAACATTCACTTCACTGTTTTAATTTTTTTAGGGGAGTTGGAAAATCTCTTAGAGATTATCTGTGTGAATCAAGTTGCTTAAAGAAAAATTACATTCTATTTCTATAGAGATTTTAAGATTTTCCAGTTCACTTATAATTAAAATGAAAAGCAGAAGTGCTCTCTTTGTTCAGAGCAAATTCAAACCCATTAGCATAAAAAGAAGTGAAAATGTTTCTATTTCTAGTGAAATAAAATGTTTTAACATCTGAAGTGAATTTAGTATTTCACAATATTGTTAAAAATCATATTGACATTTTAAGACAAAATATTTTTATTTGGATACACATTTTTAAAATCCTATAATCAGATTGAAAAAAAAATGGAAAATAGCCGAACTGGTATAATTTTTCATATTAATATATATATATCCAATTTGTGTTGTGTGAAGAGGTTTTGAGTAGTTTTGTTGCCTAACTTTCAGGAACAAACTTTATCTAAGGTCATCTTTTTACACTGGACAAACAGTGCTTTGCATAAACAGCCTTTTCAGTGGTGATAGTTTTTCTACATTAACCATTTGGAGCAGAAGGAGGATTAGAATTTCTCTTTACGCTAATAAATCTGATAAAAATTACACAAATATCTTCTTCAGATTACACAGAAAATGTCTTCAAAGTGTGATGCAGGGTAGTTAAAATATTTTAAATCCTGTTGATGGTACAGATTTGCAAAACCACCAGCTGCAAGTGAAGGAAGGAAGAAGTCACTTAGGAGATTCTCAGCTTGAGAAACCTACTAAACTTTTCAGCTTCAAATACAACCTGCTCAGCAAACTCGTGCCTACAGCAATGAAAAAGTGTCATTTTCAAGGGCACCATGAAGGACAGAATACTGAAGAGCATGTTGAGGAATTCCAACAATTTTTAAAGAGACAAGAAATGATCAATCCCTTTGAATGCAAAAGAGCTTAGAGATGGAATTTCTGGATAGACACCAAGGGTTATAAACTTTTCAGTTAAAAGAGTTTTCAATTAAGCATTTCCTTTGTCTCCAATACCTGGCCTTTTTTTTTTATTTTATTTTTAAGAAAAATCCTAATCTATGAAATGAAAATTGGCTACAATGCAACTGCTTTGAAAATTTTTTTCAGGAAGATGTCTGCTTTCACAAAAAAAATATAAAAGAAGTAAAATGGCATGTATTTGTCTGGTCTGAATGACTATAAACACCCACATGTTTAAACCATATTCTAAATTATAGGTAAAAAATAAAAATACTAGAAAATAAAGTGAGGGTTTGAAATTTAATTAGTTCTCTTTTTAATTTGATATTTAAGATTTCTAGAAAATCAAAAAATGAAAGTTATTTTTTCACTGTTATCTGTTAAACCCGCTGAACAAAAATCATTATTCAAAGTCAAATTTCTTTAACACATAGAAAACAATGTGAAAAATTTTATTCTTTCAGCAATTTTCTTGGAGGTTACAAAATTTTTAAAAAGCCTTAAACCACATTAAAAAAAAAAAAAAAAAAAAAAAAAAAAAAAAAAAAAAAAAAAACAACACCACACACCCATAAAACAAAACAAA
>VWZU01017942.1:387761-428821 GCA_013397095.1 Sterrhoptilus dennistouni
AAAAAAAAAAAACACCACCACAACACCTTAAGCTAAAATAATCAAACCCAGGCGTTAATATAACAGCTACCATAGTCTGGCCTCCCATCTCTAGTGCTTCTCTAGTGCTTTGGATCTGGGGATTTGTTTCTCTAAATAGAGCTGAAAGACTTTTCTACCCAGAACTACTGTAGAAATTCTGCACATGGACCAATTTCAATATGTTTTAAGATTAAAGGCGCCATGCTCTGGGCAAGTCTCCTTGGATTTTCTTCTATGTTACTATTTGGACACACTTTTTCTTCTCAGCATAGATAGAAAGCCGTAGAAATGGAATGGTATTTTTCAAGTATTCTGGGATATGCATATTAACTCCAGACGTCACACCTCAACTGGGAGGTGGGATATCCCTTTTCATTGTTCCACATTGCACAGTTTATATCTACATTTTCTTTTCTCCTGGATTCTCTTGAGCTTGATGTTTTTCCTGGGCCACGAAAATTGAAGCAAGTTATTAATATTATGCCCGCTTTAGGTATCCATTAATGAATATTATTTAAAGAATTACATGTTTAGGCAGCAGCACATCTTCATTTGCCTTATGCAGTGCTTTGCAATGACCTAGCTGGTTCAGAACCTAATGATAAGTCTCTGGCACAAAAGGACACTAGGCTCAAGGGGAGATGGGAGTCTGTAATTTAGGCCCTGGCATCTGACACCACCTCACATGCTAAAGTACTTTACAGTGATGCATCAAGCACATCTGGCCCTGTAAAAACAATCATTTTGAGAGCCAGAAGATGACATCTGCAATTGCTTCCTCATCTCAAAGACAGAGAGACATTCTGCTTTCCCAGCACTTTGTGTTTTTATGAAAGCCATCAGCATTAGATACATTAAACTGCATTCACTACGTGCACTCCTGGATATTTACTTATTTCCACAGCTTCCAGTCTGATTTGCTGGAGAAGGTCTGCCAACCCAGCCTGTTCAATAGCCATCCCCGTGAGCCATAACACAGCAGCTCCAGATGGAAGACAGGGCAAACATCTCCCTCCAGAGTTATCACCAACTCAGTTCCCATCAATCAACCAGCAGCTGGGACTGAAGAAACATTCATTGCTTTGACTGGCTGGCTCAGGCTGAAGACTCGGCATGTTAGACCTGTGCTTTCTCTCACATCCAGTCCTTGGGGGCAAAAAAGTCTGAAGACTCACAGATTTCCCATGTGGCTACTCAGCCTAACACCTTTAAGCATCACGTCAAACTTTGTGAGCAAAAGAGATTTTGTCTTAGCACTTTGATTTGGTGTTTTTAATTCAGAGAATGAGGCTTCCTGGCTTACAGGTGGGATCTTGTCAGTCTCGCCTCCATCCAAGAGACAGAGGGGCATTACATGTACTGTTCTAACAGCACAGGAGCAAGTGGTTGGCAAGCCAAAGGCACATCTGGGTTAACATGTGGGAAGCATGCACACTGAGTAAATGTGAGTGCTTGTGTCCATTCTGCAGTTGGTAGAAGTTGTAGGAGTTGGCTGGTAACTGTGGTAGTGGTGGGAATCCAGTTTTTGCTCTGTAGTAGCAGACGTGGCAGGAGGTGGCTGTTCATTGAGCCAAGACAGAAATGGAGAGTGAACAGTTGGAGCACTCCAGCAGCACAGTTTTGGCACGAGGCTTCACACAAATGCTGCCTCTTGCCAAGGTGACCTGCTGTGCAGTGCTCTCAGCCATCACCTGTGTGTGGGGAAGCTCCAGAAGCTAATATCTTAGGGATACAAAAGAAACGAAACTGGGTGGCAAACAAATATGTAGGTGAATAGTATCTTCTGATCTGTTACAAGCACAAGCTGCAAACACCAGGAAGCATTTCTCTGATCAGAATTACCTGGGCTGGCCCCTGTTCCTAAACAAGGTTGTTTATTTTTATAGATGATGAGCCTACCTAAGTGGGAACCTGGTCTGCAGATTGCCGTTTTCAGAAAGGACATTCTGTGCCCCAAATTTGCCCCTCCATGCTGTAAGCAGGCCTAAAACTCTGAAGTCTCCTTTTGGGAGAAAAAAAAAATAAACCTAGTATTTTCTGCCCCTGCATTCAATTACAAGAGGGAGCTGAAACAGATCTACACCACAAAATTTAGGGTTCATTTTAGGGGATGTTTCTATTTCATAAAAATTTAATCACAGACATATTTATGAATCTTACATTTGGCTAACTATGCAAAGGCATTATTTTCCTCTGCTTCCCGGACAAAATAGGCAGGATAACTTTGCATTATTTTAAATGTATTCATCTGTTAAAAATTTTACTCAAATAGTATTAGCATTGTGTATCTGAGGCAAAAAGGAATAGTGAGCAGATAAAAAGAAAATCATACACTGCAGGACAGAGAAGAGAAAAAAAGTCAGCCCAAGAGGGACAAAAATAGTAAAGAAAGAAATTCAGCTGGGAAATAAAATTGTACTATACACAAATTACATATGGAAAGAGAGAGAGAAGGAAATCTACTTCTGTAGGCTGGTCTTTTGTGAGTATCACTTTTATGCCTAGCTTCTGTATAGGTAGTACACTTTGCTTTTGCAAAAAACCTGCATTAGGAACAAAAGGCTTGAATCATCTATAGGGAAAAAGAGAAAGGCCATAGGGCTAAATCATAGGAGTCAAAGATTTGAAATATTGAGCTAAAGGTACAAAGCCAAAAAATACAGTGACAAATTCATGAATTCTACATAGTTTCCCCATTCAACATAAGGTATTGTTCACTGTCTCTAGTCCTGGGAGATATTTTATTCACCTGGAAAATTACCTTCAGTCTGTCCAAAATAGTATTTTAGTTCTAAGATGTAGGGATGTCATTAAATAGAGGGCATTTGACATTGCCGTAGGGCTTCCCAATTGAAAAAAAATGCTCTATCAGATAAGGGAATTTGGCACCATTGTATTGTTACTATCTACTGAAGCTAAATAAAAAATTACACCTTCTTTGCACCTCTTATACTTTGGAGTCTCCAGGGAAATCAGGCAGGTCACAACTAAGTTAAGATTCCAAATTGTCAATCAGAAGAAAAAGGAGTTTTCAACATTTTAAGTCGGGCAAGTGGATCACTCCCCAGTTTTAGCCAAAGGAGTGAAATAACAAAGAAGCCCAGTTGGACTTTTGACTCTTCTTTTGATTTCCCATAGTAGTACTGAACAGAGCTTTTTTAGCCTATTGAAAAGAACCTGTAAGATTTTAATACATCCTGTTACACCCCCATCTCCCTTTTTCCCAAACTCATGATCACTGGAAAATTGTGTGCAACTCAGTGATAAAGCAGGCTTGTTTGTAGTTTAAAACAATGTGTCTGTTTTCTTACAGCAGTGTTCTGCTCATTCTTAAGCTTTTTTTTTCTCAACCCACCTATCACAATTCAAAAAATTTCATGTTAATGTTTTATAGGCAGACTCCTTCTGGATTCTTCTTAGAAACAGCAGCATCCTTGAATAATTTATACCAGCCTGTTTCTGCTCTACTTTTTTCCTGCACTCCAGTAAACTCCCATGAAGGAGGGGAAGAAGGAATCATGTAAGCAACTGCTAGCAAGCATCAGCCTCTACATCCAGCATTTGTCTTCTATTATTCCCAACCCCCACGACATCAGGAAAGACAGGAAAGGAAATTCTTCTCTCAGAAATGTTAAAGGTTGAATTCAAGTTCAAGTCTAGCAAGGCTTTTCACAGCTACAAGGATTACAGCAGGCAAAGTCAAGTTGAACAAATACCTGCATGTCGATAGCGTCTGTGGCATCATAACTAAAAGATGATTTGGTGAAATTTGGGGTTAGGCGGCAGTTTGACCATGTCAGGGTCTCCACATAGGGTTGTATATTGCTTCCCAAAGTGTTCTATTACTTAAATTGTTTATGCCATTGCTGGAGAAAATTTAAAAACAAAGCAAAGAAAAACCAAGCCACACACATACAAAACTCACAATCACACACTCACTACCTCCAAAAAAAAAAAAAAAAGTAACCTGCAAAGGACTGTTGAAGTGTTCCTTTTTAATCTGAAACACAGAGCTAGAGAAAAAGCAGAGGAGGAACCAGGGTGAGGGGCAGGCTGGAACACTCTACTCTGAAGGAATGAGCTTCTTGGTGGCATTTTCCACAAGTATGAAAACTAGAACTATACTGTTATTTTGTAGCTTCCTATTCATTACAGTAGAAATGTGCATAATATAAGCTGCTAGATGCTGTGAGATGTGGGTCTGCCCCTGTGCCAAAGAGCTTGGAGACAGAAGTGACTGTTCTATAACTACACATCTCATTGCTGCAATCACTACAAAGACTGTGCTGAAGGCTTGCTGATGTCATGCACCATATAAACTTTGAAAAAGCCTTTTGTAAATTTTATCCCAGCACTACTACCTCCTATGCCAACACAAGGAAAGCCAGTCAAACTGCCAAAGGAATTTGTGCCTTTGAAAAACTTGATGGCTTTCTTTGAATTAATTTTTCCTAGCCAAAATAAACAAAGGACATCTAAATCCTGTTGGACTCACATAGTGTTACAAGGAGACCCAGCCTTTTAGCCTCATTATCTTAGAAACATCCAAAGTAGGACCCCAGGTATTTAGCTGTCATGTTCTTGACTGCAGTGCTGGTCTTTAGACAGGAATATTTTATCCCCATAGGCATTCTCACTCTTTGCTTGTCTTTTAATCCTACCTTCACCCAGTTAAGGCAGACAAATTATTTTCAGTAGGTTTCACTGTAAATCAAAAGTAAGTCTGTGTTTTGTACAGGTCATTCCTCACTGAATTTACTGAATTCAGTAAAGGCATCTGCAGTAACACAGGGTAAAATCAGCATTCAGCTGAACACCTGCAGTGTACTGAGCTCCAAGTCACCTGTGATGGGTAAGAAACAATGGCATTTTGAGAGCTAGCTCAAAATCCCACTCAGGAGATTCTTAAACTTTCATCTTCCACTTCTGAAACCAAAACACTGAACATGGATGACCAGGTGATAAAGCCTTCACCTAATCAGTTTTTCAAAAGTACAGAGAGTATATATCTTCATTGCAGTTATTGAAATTCATCCTAACCTACATGATATAACTTCATAGCTAGTGCAGGCTAACAGGGAGGGCAATCACAAAATTGCAGAGACTAACTTGGTGATTCATTTTTCCAGCTTTCTCAGTAAGGCTGGTAATAGGTTATAATTTACTAAATTATTTGCTAATGGTACCAAGTTACCTTGTGATGTAAAGCTTTCTCTATTATATCCACAGAGAATAAAGTTACACCTTTGCCTGGAGCATGGAAATACCATAGAGAAAACTGTTATTTCTTAATTTCAAAAAGCCTCTTTGAAGTGCCAGAAGGTTTCTAAGCTGCTTTCAGAGCCACAGAAATGTGTTCTTGTAGAGAGTATGCAACTGTAAATTTCAATTTTAGAAGCACAGAAGTTTAATTTTGCTAATAAAATATAAAAGATAATAAAGTAAGGGGTCAGATGTGTGGCCTTAAGAAACAGCACCATTATCATTTAGATATCAGTCATAAGTCAATGCCAGATCAATATTTGACACTTGCAATATATTTAAATTATATTGCTCTAAAGTACATTAAGAATTCACTGTTGAGAATATAATTATTCCACCTATCAGACTAAAGAAGGAATATAATAAACAACTTATAATTGTACGGTTTTTTCCTGCAATGATGTTCCAAAACCCATCCTAAATAAATCTTTTATGATATCTCATTATAACTCATAATTTAGTTATATGAAGAATTAAAGAAATAAAATATGATTCTTCTCTAATACTCTGGATGTTTTATCTCTGCCCTTAAGAATCATTACACATGGTAACTGATGGCTGAAGCCACATTTCTTATATCAAGGGTGATTAAGAAAAACAAAATTATATTAGAGTTTTGGGACCTATGAGAGGATGTGATTTGCACTTATCAGACCTCCAGAAGCCACAAATATATGAAACCTCTTATCACTGTATAAGGCAGGGATTAGCAAATCCCCTTCTTTTATTAGCATGAGAATTGATTAGAGGAAATCATAGCTACACTGCATGGCCCTGAAATGGAGAGGATAAGTGTTTTTAGGAGACAGACATGCAGATATACAATCATGTACCACTGCAGTGCCAAGTGAGGAGAGCTGTTGGATCACCCTGGAGCTGTTTCATCTTACCAGTAACCTACTAAGGGACCTGCGGCATTACTGGGCTGTGCGGGGCTAAAGCTACAAGCTGGATGGGAAATGAGTTTGGCATGGCAGTACTTCCAACTTTTTATCTTATTCTGTCAGTTTGACACTAAAATTTTCACTTGCCAAACTAAACTAAAATTAGCTAGAAATTCTAGACAATAGACAGTACTAATTTCCTTGGTTAGGACTTGCTTTTCCTGAGAGGGGGAAAAAAACCCCAACAAACTTT
This sequence comes from Sterrhoptilus dennistouni, assembly GCA_013397095.1. Taxonomy (NCBI): domain Eukaryota; kingdom Metazoa; phylum Chordata; class Aves; order Passeriformes; family Zosteropidae; genus Sterrhoptilus; species Sterrhoptilus dennistouni. The sequence continues at coordinate 394,182 of VWZU01017942.1, forward strand.
AGAAACTTCCAAGTTTAAAGGGTAAAATAAAATATCCATACAAACCTGAAGATTTAAGTAGATAACAGATTCGAAATCCAATTCATTTATTGCCCTAAACTCTCTGCTTCCTTTTTATCTCTTATTTATTTTCTCTTGAGAAACTATGCTAACTTACCCAGGTCATTATCTACTTCTGCCGATATAGAAAGTCAATGGCAGTAGGATTGGGTCTCCTGCTACTGCAACTTGAGGTCTTGCAAAATCTCTCAGAGGTCATGGAAAAGCGGCTGACCAGGGCATCAGCACTTTCCAAAACGGAGCCTTTCTTTGTACAGTTTCTGAGACAAGCACACAGTCTTGGTTGTGTGTGAGCTCCAACACAAATCAATGTTATTTCAGAAATCAGATGTCTCATCCACATCAAAAGTCAGAATGATCTCAATCAGGAACAGCTGTTTTCACGTGCCATAACCAGATGACTGTAGCTACTGAAGGCAGACAGCTGAAGCTAGTTGGGATATTCCTACACATATCCACAGTGTGCAAACAAATATTTAAAGTTTGTCACCAGTGTTTGCCTTACAGGACTGTAAGGCAGAAGTTTTCTTAAAGGTAATTGACAGCAGTGAAATTTCCTCTCAGTTTTGGTCTCCAGTGTGTGTGTGTTTGTCTTTTGAGACAAATACCTTAGGAGCCAAACCCTCCTGTAGTCACAGTACAGATAGAAAAATATCTTGCCAGCCTTCTCTCCCACCAACCAGCCATGTTTGCAGATTTATGCTTTACTAACACCATTAGATTAGGGTCACTCTGTACCACTGCTTTTTCCTACACCAAAAGTCTAGTCCATTTTCTAGTTCTAGTTGCACAGGAAAATGCCAGATCAATATAAAGACCCTACTTCATCTCTTCCAAATTTCAGTATATTAGTAATCTGACTATAGTAATGTTATTCATTCATAGTTGACGGTTCCCAAAGTTATGCCTTAAGTCATTTCTCATCAGCTCCAAAGGCAGTCTGTCAGCTGCAATAGGAATCTTTATTATTGTAATCCAATGTCCCTGTGCATGGCAGGATAGTTAAATAAATCAGGGATGACTTCTGGATTTCTAGCTTGCTACTGCCTGTCTCTCCTTCCATAACTGATCTGGTATCTGGCAGAGATGATGGTACGGATGAGAGCCAGCTTGCTAAGGAGACAACCAATGCCAATGGTAGAAGAGGAGACAGTTATTAACACAGTGTTGTGGTAAGGGTGTGGCTCCAGGTGACATTGCTGACTTTGGAGGAGTGGTGCCTATGTTTGGAAGGTGAGGTAAAAGGAACAATGAAAGGTACTTTTCCAAATTTTTTTTTGTGCAAATTAATCCAGAGCTAAGGAGTTCTAGAAGAACATGCAAGTTCAGTTTTCATTCTTATGGCTTCTGGGAAAGCTGTGCAACTAATATGCTGGTGATGACACAGAGAAGACATGTATTTCTTATAAGAAACTGCCTCAGAGAAAAAACAACCCACCAAAAACAACACAATGCTTTGTGCTCTTTTTTTGATAATTTTAAACATTTGGCAGAGTAATAGAGCACTTTGGATTATGAATGGGCTTTGCTCTTTGCAAATGTAAATAAATAGATCATAGCATAAAAACATCCAAGTAAATGTTTTTAAATATCAAGAACAGAAAAAAATAGTGAGAGAAAAAAAACAATGTTGAAAACCATGAAAATCATCATGACCAAAATCATAAACTTTAGAATGTTTAGACAGAGAGATGTAACTGTCTAGCTAGAGAGAAACAGGAAATAAAAGTGTTTTGATGTTGCTGTACACATATATTTGAATTCTCTAATATATTAAAACACATAAGTCAATCAGTATGCTCAGATAGTTATATCAAAGTAATTAAAGAAAAATAATGCAATGCAATATGCTTTCCTTTAATAGTATAAATGGCATAATCAGCTTATTCAGAGCATTAGTTACACATTCAGTAGCAGCTTTCTGAAATGTTCTATTTTTTGCTCTGAAATGTTCCCCATTGTCTTTTCTAAAAACATGAACAAATGTGAATGTATGAAATACCATTCTTACCTCTCTCTCTTTTATTTCTTAAGGTAGTTTTAGGAAAAATCTTTAAGACTCAACTTTTTTTTTTTTTAACTTTAGAAAAAGATCAGAAAAAAACTCTTTATCTCTCAGCATAAAGAAAGGGTCTTTTTACTCAGTGACAATTCTAATCTTCCTGTAAGGAAATTGGTAAATAAATGGGGGAAGGAGGAAGAAATCAAGACGTCTTGTCTGTCTTCTCCATATCTGCTTAATTTTGGAGAATCTATTTTGTTGAAAATAGTGGTGGGATCCAAGGTACAATTTCTATCACAGTTTTCAATTCTAGTGATGCTGAGATCCAGAAACTGGCTAAAATTCATTTCTGGGCTACTGAATGCTTCAAACACACATTTTAATTTTCCCTATACCAAACTAAGGCCAGACTGAATTCTTCAGCCTAATAGAGCTGGAAAGATTAAAATGCCAAAGTACTTCTCAGTGATTTCCCCAGCTTGCCATTGATTTTTTTTTTCTTTCACATTAGTCTTCCCTAAGAAGCCTGAGACTAAAAAATAAATTACATGGACCTGCTAATAGTAAGCGTGGATAGAATTAAGTCTTTTTTCCTAGACCCCAGTTCAGTATTTTGTTCAAGCATAGACAGTTCTTCCGAGCAAACTTTTGCAGCAGTGGCTGCAACATGCTGGCCCAGATCTTCTTGGAACAGAATAAAGCCACACAGCTTTCCATAAAAATATACCATGCCTATATACCCCTTTGAGCACAGTGGAGCATCTCCTACATGCAGCATTTTTATTTGCTCCAAGATCCACACACTACAATAGCTGACTAGTCCCAATGGCTGTGGGGCACTACAGCAATTTTTTTAAAGTCATTAAACAGAAGCATATGAGAGAGAGAGCACAAGGGGCAATCACTTGAATAAGTCATGTGCTCCATTTCTATGTGCTGATAATTTGTTGAGTCTGAACCACCACAAAATAATGCACTCAACTGGTTCAGTTCCTTGTTTGCTGTAAATTACAAAAATACACAAAGAAAATTTCTGCTCAGAGAGCAAGTATGGGACAGCAAAAGAAAGCAGTATGAGAGATAGAAGGTTTCCTGTTACCATATCATATGTTCTTGAGTGTAGATTAAGTGAGAAAAGTTCTCCAATAGAAGTAAAAAAAATAAACACCAGGGACTCTCCAATACTTACTTCTCAATTGCATTGTTCCATAACTTTCTGAGGAATGGAGGGTTTAAGAAAAATAGAGGTTTTTTCTTTATGGCTGGACGTTTTTAAGTTATAATTTGTAAAACCACATAAAATGATTTAGTTGTCAAAGAATAACTGAATTACATAAATAAAACATTACACAAAAGACATCTCAGTACAATTTATGTGAAGTGAATTTCACAAGGACCAGTCTATTGTAGAAAATTCAACTTATCTCTTCCTGATCCTTTTATTCTATCTAAACATAGAAATTTATGTCAGCTCAAAAAAATCCATTACTGTTTCTCATAACTGAATCCATTATTTTCCCTCCATGATCCATCAGGTAAAAACAAGTGCAATAGACAGTTCTAGCAGAGCCTTGAACATAAAAGGCCTCAAGAATAGAATGAGATCTGTTCAACCTATCTTGCTGTGCACTATAACTGGAAATGATAACCTTGAGGTTTAATTTAAGACAAGTCATAGAAAAGACTTCTGACTGTAATTGTTATCTGTCACATAAATAAAATTATTATAAAATGGAAATGGGCTTGAAAAGGTACAGTTTTGCTTGTTGCATTGCCTGTAAGCAAATTGTACTCTGTGAAGGTTTATCAGTCTTTGCTGCCTTCTTCCTCCAGTCTTTCTTAATAATGGATCCATTGACTGCAAAAATATGGAAAGAAAGAGCGGAATACAAATGATTAATTTTCCCTATTACTTTTTATTTCCAGAGTTTTACTGATTCTGCTGCATTTAGTGATTTTTGTCTCCTTCGATCCCCTGCTAGCCCAAGGAAAAACAAAAATCCAAAATTAGACCTCATATTAGAGTAGAGGTATTTCCCTTGTATGGAAGCAGTTTCCAGATAGGCAAAATGAGGGAGTGAGTGCAAGTGCATGGATTAACCCAAAAAAAGAAATCAATGGATCTTAGATCAGCACCTGTGGTTTCCAAACCTGGCCTCCACTGGATTGTTCGTAGTGGCAAAGGGACACTACCAGGCCCCAAATTTAGTGTAATTAGAGCAAGAGAAAAATGAACAGCCTACTTTCCTGCTTTTCCTTGCTTTTCCATTTGCTATGAAAAGAAAGAGCACTGGTCTAAGGACACATAGCAGGTGGTCATGGAGCTCTTGCTTGGAAGACAAAGATTCACTGCACCTTTTCACCTACAGTACATTTTGGGGAGGCCAGACATGCACAGGCTGCCTCAAAGATGAACACAAAATTAATTCACTTGTTGTAGTACCTGTAAGGAAACACGCGAAAGTGAACCTACCTGCTGCTTTTCAGACAGCACTGCAGGTCTCTCACCCTGGGTCAGCACACAGGAGAAGCAGCTGGCAGACCCAAACTCCATTAAGCAGCTGTGGCTGTGCAAGCACACAAAGAGAAAACTGAGATAGGGAGGCAGGATGCAATAGCAGGGAAAGGTGCCTGTCAACAGCAGCCCAGTGTTCCAGGCTGCATCACCTGGAGGACATCACATGCAGGTGCCTGCTCCTCACACAGATCAGCAGGGTGCAGCTCACTTGCAACTTCTGCTCCTTTCAGCCTAAGGTGGCTCCTGAGGCCACACTTGGTAGAGGGAGCTTGAAACAGCTGGTTGCAGTTTGCAGCATGTGGATTATTACACACCCTCCTCAGCAAAGCATCTCATCTCTGCCAGATTCCTTCACAGCAGCAAACATGGAGAACCCTGCCAAGGGTGCTTCAGAGGAGAAATAAAGTTTTGGGGCACTGATTCATCATCTCAAGGAGCCTCTCCCTCCTTCAAGTATAGAAAAATTAAGGAGATGAAGAAGTCAATTTAGCTGGACAAATACACTTTCTACTCCATAAATTTTGGGTTAGGAATATATACATTGTACAGGTTGCATTTCTTCAGAATTACTGGTGTTACTTCAGTGGAGTTCTGCAATATCGTGTTGACTTCTACTCAAGGGCAGAGGCCAGCACAGAGCAGTTTGGACCAGTTGGTGTAAGTTGGAATTCTGAAAACTTTCCTATTTCCCTGCTGTCAATTCTGGTTATTGGATTTGTTTTTTTTCTCTGGCAGCTCTCCTGTGAAATGCACACATCTGTACTGATCTTTTCTCAGCATTTTTGTTTGGTTTTTTTTTTTTTTTTCATTGGGCAAACTCAAATTTTATTTGCAACATTCTTAATGCCATAAATCTGAAAAATCATGTTAGAAATACTGCTTGAACAGGAAGATCCCAAATTTGACACAGAGATCTTTCCACATAACAGCATTCCTATTATTATTACATAAACCCACTCTGTGGGACTTGTTAACCTCATAATGTAACAGTGTTAAACACAGCTCCTAGCTAGACGAGAAATGCATGGATTGATGGAAGATTGATAATCATAAATAACATCTTGTTGAGGCCATGAGCCAGAAGCTAGCACAAGTCTCAAAACAAGCATGGACAGAGAACAGCAGGAGACTTTGCCTGGGAAATCTCCCAGGTCCTTCCATGCCAGTCCTTATCAGATGGGTTTGGCAAAGCCATTTAACCTCTTCTTCTTTCAGAGTGGATGATTACTTTCCAAAATCACATAGATGCTATGACAGCTAATTAATTATAGCTGTATTATGCTTTACAAATTTAATTAGTATAAAAGAGGGTTAGTAGAAACACTGCACAGAAAATTAGGTTGAACATAGACACAGTGCTGGAAAGCCACTGTAGTGAGTTAGAGGAGAAAAATGATAAATAAGGAAAGGGCTTTCAAATAATGAGTACTTAAGAGGTGTGTATGAAAGGAACAAGCAGTGTGCTGCCTTCCAAAGGCAGAGGAGGGGGAAAGGAAATTAAAAATTAGAAGCAAGGTGAGCAAACAAGATGAATAGATTTGAAATATAAAATGAAGATAATCATATGGAAAAGATGAAATAAAAGCCACCCAGATCCAGTAATGGATCTTTCTGATATTAGAGGAAAATTGTAGCACACTTGTATTGACATCACACGATATTAGCACAATACAGCTCTGAAGTCTTGAATGATGTTGTTAAATAATTAACTCATGAATCATAAGTAAATAATTAAAATTTGGTTCTGTCAGCCTCACAACTGAGAATATAAAACTGTCCCAGTGATACCAGATTTTAGCAGTATCAATATTGTAGTTAGGGAAAGGGCAAAAAAAATTTAACTTCTATAGCTATATAGACTGCTAGAAGAAGCACCTAGGCTCCATTCCTCCATGGAACAAAATAAAATGGATCATCTATTATTTAAATCTCCTGTATTAAAATTGAATCTGAAGAAGGTAGAAGGAAGGACTGCTAGCTACTCTTCAAAATACCTAGACCTGCCCTGTTCGAGGGGGTTTGTGATTTGGGGAAGCAGGATTGAAAAGGCTGTCACTCTAAAACACCAAGACATTCTTGAGTTCATGTTAAAATATCTTTTCCTCCAATATCCCTAAAATTAAGAACCATAAAATAAATCTTCACAGTACAATGGATAATAACCCGATGGACATTAATTCATAGATATTTAACAATCTTAAGAACAAACAGCTTCAATAAGCTAATAATAATTTTGTTTATTCTTGTAAAAGAAGTACAGTAGACAAAATATAAAAAGATCAGCCTGTGCATCCACAAAACCAAATAATTCCTTTTCTCCCATGAAAATCTGTTTATTTTCAGGTACAGCAAAAGCACATGTACTTCAATTCTAAGCAAGGCAATTAATTTGGATTCTGCCAAATCAGAACCATCACAGTCACAGGATTGCTTTTATTATTTTTTACAATGAAAGGACTCTGGGAGCACAGATCCTGCTGTGTAGAGCCATCACATTCCTTCATGAAAACAAACTGAATGTAAAATCTAACAGTAAAGAATTATTCTATAAAGAAATAACAAAATCTACAATAGTTACTTAGCTAGACTAATTTCATTTGTTTGTTCTTGCAACACGTCATTTTAAAATAAATAAAAGACTCTTTATTTTTTAGAAGCACTCAACCTCCAGCTTCCTGATGCTTTGTCTTACAAAACATTTGCCAGCAGCAAAAATTTTAAGAGTCTGTGAAGATCAGGGAGGAGATTAAATGTACCAGGATTCTTCAGCACCCCTAAATAACCCCCACACCTGGGGTTAGGCTGACTCCATAGCCTCCGTTAGCCATGTTGGCTAGGACTTGTCCTTCAGGAGCATCCTGAGGGTTCATGTCCCCTGGCCTGGGTGTGGGCAAAGGAATACCCTTGGAAGTAGTCCTCTAGCTGCTCATTGAGGGCCTCAAAGGTGGGCCGCTTATCGGCCTCTGCATCCCAGCAATGCAGCATCATCTCGTAGAGTGGTCCTGGGCACTTCTCCGGCCGAGGAAGTCTGTACCCATTGTCCAGCAGCTGGATCACCTGGTGTCCCGGCATACCTGCAAGCCAAAACGAGTATATCAAGCTAGTCAGGATCTGTTATGGATGCCGTGTATTCCTCTCTCTTCAGCACAGAATCACCATAGAATGGCTCAGGTTGGAAAGAACATTAAAGATCACTGAGTTCAAAACCCCTGCCATGAGCAGAAACGTCTTCCACTAGACTGGGTTGCTCAAAGCCCCTTCCAGCATGGCCTTGAACAATTCCAGGGACAGGACCTCATCTCTTACTGTTTACCAGCAAGTAAAAACCACCTCCAGCATCACCCAACCACCTCAACCTGACTGTCCCAGCTGCAAGGCATCGCAAATTGGTTTGTCTGGGTGTGAGGCTTTTCCTCCACCATTCAGGTTTGTCAAAACTTTTCTGACCTCTAATTAGCTTAAATAGTTCCTAAACACCTCTAGTCTCAGTGACTACAAAAATCTCCTAAGAAAACCTGACTGGCTGCTGAATTTTCCTCACATTTAGAAATCTTTTCCTAAAGTCAGCCCTTGGTTTCCTTGAGGGCAGCTGGGCAATGGTATCCTCTCTGCTCTATCATCACCAGTCACGGAAAAGAAACCATTCCACTCTCTTTGTTACATCTTTATATACTAAGACTATTGTCCTGTTCCCTTCCAATTTTTTACTGTTTAAATTAAATCTTGAATTGGGTTAACTTCTTTTCCCTAGATCTCTAAATGGTGTTTCCTCTGCACATTATCCACTGCCACCACAAATCAACATAACCTCTTCTAACTGATTACTGAGGACAAACTCCTGGAAACAATACCAAGTAGGGAAATAGCCATGGCAAAACAAGACACAGATAAATTTTCTGCTTTCAAGACACAGATAAATTATGCCTCTGCAAAGGGGTAATACTGAATGGATTTTCAGACAATAACCAGAGCCACACTGTTACACATTTTTTATACTAAAATGATTTATTTATGGTGTGTGTGTTTCTATATGCAAACACCTATAGTTTATATAAGACTTCAGGATATATTGCTTTGCTTTTATTTCTTCAGAACAATTTCACAGGTGAGGGTGGGAATCAAAAAGCAAAATCAATTTTTCCTTTTACAGAAAATATCAGTTTGGGATCCAGTGAAATGTAGTTTATAGCAAACACACCACCCCTCAGGCCTGTACAGACACAACATAACTTTTTTTCGCTTTAGTCTTTCCCTTGTGTTCCACTCACCAGCTCAAAATGAGTCACAGTCAATCATCTCACTGATATCTTGTGTTATTGGAGCCATAGTTCCTTGAGCATTTCTCACAATACTAGAAATAGTAGCTGCTCTCAGACTACTATATCTACTTTTGAGGTTAGTGACATTTTATTTTTAATTATTTAATTCTTGTGATCCTTCCCTTTATGAAGACTTTTCACTGCAACAATCAAATAGGAGGGAGGGGGTAAAAACACCCTGATTTATTTTTCAGACACCTTCTTCCTGAAGTGCTTGTGAAGCACTTCGCACATAATCTATTCTTCCATAAGATATACTTTTAAAAAAATTTAAAAGGTTGGGGAAGAAAAACCTCTTCTTTTATTTCTTCCCTTTTTTCACATTCCAAGAATTGGCACATTTGATCTGATGATGGAGGAAAATAGCCAGCTGTCTTAGGTGCCTGTGCAGTGCAGGCTGACGCCAGCAAGAGGAAGCTTGCATGTGAGCTAACCACAGCATTTGCAAATCTGTCAGGGGGCCTGAGGAAGCCAGGTCTGACCCCTAAATGGACCTCATCTGAACAACTTTCTTCTTCTCTTGAAAGTTTTAACCCTTTAACATGCCTGTAGTACAGGCATTCAAACTTCTTTTTTTTTTGTGTCATTCTGAAATCAAGAAAATATTAGATATCATTCTTTAGGTAAAAGTACGTACCTTGATAAGGCATCTCCCCATAGGTGATTATTTCAAACAGAAGTATCCCAAATGACCAGACATCTGATTTAATGCTGAATCTGTTGTAGCGGATTGCCTCTGGGGCTGTCCATTTCACTGGGAGTTTTGTTTCAGTCCTAGGTTCATAGATTTTATCATTTTCTACCTATCATGGGTAAAACACATCTGCTTCAGCAAAGCCCTTAAACATCTGACTAAGATCATCATGTGCTTAATCTTATCATATTTTAACCAAACTCCTGTTTTTCATGCAAGTACCCATTTTCTAAAGTATATCATTAGATTCAGCTTTGTAGTTGAAAAATGCAGAGGCTTCATCAGAGGCCTTTCTAAAGAATTTATCATTTCAAGCAACCACACAGCATTGGAGTGGCTCCTGATTAATTATGACTTGCTACTATGAATTCTGGACCTGGCATGCAAGATTTCAAAAGTCTGTCAGGAGTGGCAGTGTAAGCGTCCTGCTGACACTAGAGACCAAATGTCTCCACATCTGGTCTACAGTAAAGAGAGAAGGCACGAGCAAGAGCTAATGAATTTCCTAACCTTTTTTCTGCGATTTATTGCGGTGCAAAGGGCCATTGACTTTGATAAACCTGCTTAAGCAGGTTTTGGGGGAAGAAAGAATAAACTCTGACTGATTCAAATTAATATATTCATTTCCAGTGAGTTAATTAATGTAAAGTGTAGGTGAAAGACACAAAAAAATTGTTGAGTTGCAAATTTGTAGAATCATGTCCTTAAAGGTTTATCTCACAGATATCTAAATTGTGTGAGCATTTCTTCTCTCTTTAATTCCTAGATGTAATTTAGTGTGCACAAGTCACACCTAAGCCTTGGTCAAAATTTTCACATGCAAATCCAGACATACATGTACCAGATTTTTCTTTTGATAGTTTAAATACAGAATCTATTTAAACAGCTGCAATGCTCAATGGTTTTGAAAATACTGTTTGTTATTGATTTATATCTCTATACTTACAGAGTTGGCATCTTGACCACAGCACTCATCTTTAGAAACAAGAAATTATTTCATTACACTAAATAACACTTGTAAAAATACAGATTTCATTTCTCACACTTAGTCCTTTGTATGTGACCATGCTAGTGTTTTGGCTTAGGAGACAAAATATTCCTAAGAAAATCTGCCCAAATAACTCTATGACTGATTATTTAAGTAAAGTTCAGTTTTAACAAGAAATGACAACATCTGTAAATTATTGCCCTCTCTAGTGAGGACAGAAGAGAAACATCCATTATGAGCATTGTTCATTTAAAAAGATACATTTTTTATGTTAAAAAATTGTAATACTAACTTATTCATATTTAGAAGAATCAAAATTAAATTAAAAGAATTTTCAAAGTCTCTTGATGTCTTTGTTAAGCCGTTATTCTATACTTCAGTATGTAATAAATCCAGTTCTGTTATGAACTTCGATTTCTGCTGCTTGAATGGAAAAACAATATGAGAAGCAGAAGACTTTTTTCTCTGTTTTTCCTTCTCAGTGCAAGAACATAAATAAATAATAAGACACAAACAAACACAGACTCAGAAATTATGAATTTCATATTGAAATCCATAAAATATGGCAAAATAAATCTTTCCAACACTGATTAAATCATTTTCAGAGGTAGAAAATCTCATTTCTGAGCCAGTGATATTTGGCATTCTCTGTCATCAAGGACTAGAGAAAAAAAAACAAAATGGTGCAGTGGCAAAGAATTTGAGAGAATATGTGTCAACACATATTTATATGCCTTCCCTTACAGGACCAGGTGTATAATATTTCCATTATTCCTTCCCATGTTGCAGACACTGTAGATAAAGCTTGTCCAGCAAAGGGTGTTGCTTGCCAGGATCCTTCCTGGGTGGCTAGTGGGAAGGAGACACCAGGATTTTTCTGACTGACACAAAGGCACAGGACAACTTCTAACTTTGCATGGGATAATGCAGATAGAAGATACAAGTGAACATACGATAGGTCCTTTTCTCCCTGGGCTTGCCTTTGTCTGAATCTATCAATTCAGGGCTACATTTCATTCTTTAGCTAGTCTCTTCCACCTTGTTCTCCAGAGCTAACAGCAGGGAAAATTAACCCTCTCACAACCTACCTTAAAAACTCTTGCAAGTCCGAAGTCTGCCACTTTGTAAACATCGTGCTCGCCAACAAGAACATTCCTGGCTGCCAGATCCCGATGGATATAGTTCTGAGATTCAAGGTATGCCATCCCAGAAGCCACCTGAGCAGCCATGTCTACTTGATGTGTCAGGGAGATTTGAGAGCCTCCATCTTCTGTTTAAAAAGGAGATGACAAGAACAACATAAGGACAAGAACAACATAAGAACAAGAACAAGATGCTGATTTCAGACATGAATTACTGAAAAACTGGCTGGTTCAAAAAGCCAACACAAATAAACCAAACCATGCGATACAATAAAGTAACAGCCCAGCCAAATGATAGGGATTAGTAAATGACATTACTTATTTCCCAAGAACTTATTTCTCATTAACGATGCTTGACCCAGCCTCTCTAAAAGAGAAGATACTAAATGGAGGAGTTAATCTAGGCCAGGAAGGAATTGCTGACACAGTCCAAAGAGAAGATCTTTTATCTACTGATAGTATAACATAGTATGTACCTTTCTGACAGGTTCATAAAACTGTTCAAAACTGTGAGTTTATGTCAGTACCCACTGGCTGTAGCCAGAGCTGACTAAAGATGGAAAAGCACAGAATTATCCTTGTTCGCTGGTGATTCTGACTAGGAAAAATACCATCTGCTGTCAAGTATAACTCATTTTCACTTTCCAGTCCACTTGACTGCTTCACGCTGTTATCTCTGTTGTCATTACTCAACAGTAGGACTCCTTCAGATGCTTTCAAGCTGCCTGCTTCTCCAGTAGAACTTTTTGAAGCAATCTGCATGTCATTCCCAGGACACTAAGATAAGCAAATTCCAGAAACTGAGATTTGGCAAAGATCATTGCTCAAACAATGCAGTAGAAGAACTTAGAGCTGAGCAACTTGCCTCTACAAAAGAATAAAAGTCTTAGGCCATGAAAAACTGCAGCCAAAAATTTTAAGACAGGTAACCAAAAAAAAAAAAAAAAAGAGATTCATTGGGGTATTACACATTAGAGTACAAATTCAGGGCCCTTGTGGCATTTTGGGGAGAGCTAACCAACCTTCTCAATGCAAAGAATTTAAACCAGGAAGTAATCAATGGTAAATCAAATCAGTGTTACATTCAAGGACCACTGTCACCCAATCCCCAATGCTGCAGCACTGAAGCATGGCTTTCTGCCTCTGTAACCTCTAATACTCAAAACCATTCCAACTTTCTGTTTCAGAACCTTAATATGAAAAGGCTGAATCCTTGCTGCTAGGCTTATTGGCAGTTCTTTGTCATCTGGTTGGTGACTTACCTACTGCCTCTGTGATAGAAAAATAAAACTTTTGCAGCTGGCAGTTTTCTCTCATTTATTGTTAATTGATTTGCATTGATAGTGTGTCTTAGCATTGTTTTAAATAGTCTCTTCCAGTTCTGGCATTCTATTTGATATAACCTTGTTGACCCACCTTATGAAGTGTGTGAAATGCCATTGTTTAGTAATCTATTCTGTAATCTCCAGGCCTTGCTCTGACATAATCAGGAAAATAAATAAATAAATAAATAAATAAATGAAATTTGTCCTGTATGTGTTTTATTCTACATCCTTTTTGAGGCTAGACTTCTTGTCATAATAAATTACCACTAAGATTATTTACTTCTATTGTTGACTCAAAATGTCTTTTCCCCTCAATATGAAACATGTGTTTCATATTGCCTGGACTTTTAAAAGAGAGAGGGACAAAAATCGGGCTGTGTGAAAATCCACTCAGTCCGCAGAATAACATAACACTGAAGATTTTCAATTCTGATAACTGGTAGGCATCAACATTTATTATTCATCTTGCTAGACAAAGATATAAATCCACAAATGATGCTCATATTGTATTTAATCAGAACATAACTAAATGTTTTCAAGCATCTTGCATTAGTACTTGGGTTTTGGAAGTCAGCCTATGTCTGACAGCTTCAAATATTCCTTTTCACACGACTTCATCTGCATGTGCTGTAAACTGGTGAGAGCAGACAAGGATACCAACAAAGCTGAGCACAGGTTTGTCACTGCTCTGCTGACGCTCCAGGACAGCCTGACTTAAGCTTGCTCCAAGAGGCAAAATAAGGCAATGCCACAGGAAAAAAGGGTGACTCATCAGCAATGTGTTTAATGAGCTGCCTCAGTACAGAATAGGAGCTAGAACTGCTAAACCCTCCCTGTTTTATTCCCTGAAAGACACTCAGGTGCACCATGCTAAAGGACAAGGATGAGATCCACCTCTAACTCTTAAGTGGCATCTGAAAGACCTTTTTTTTCTTTAGAGCCCGTTTGGAATACCAGACTGGACTGACCTACTGCCTTTAGCCTGTGGGCTGACGGAGGAGAGGAGGCCACTGTTGACCTGGCTGCTGCAGTATTTCTTGGATAATCTCTTTCTGTAAGCTAGTTCTGCACTGCAGCTGTTCTGGAGCTAAAGGGAAAGCTTCGATGATGAGCCCCAGCTGATCAGGAGCTACAATTTGTGGACAAAGACAGAGGATGAAATCACAGGTCTCTTTGGGATCTGAAGGGTAAACCATGTATGTCTGTATCATAAAGATCTCTGACAACACCTACAAAACTCCAGGCTGGGCCAGACAGAGTGCACAAGTTCAAGTACAAGTTCTCTGGGCAAGGTATTCCAGGACCTCACCACCCTCGTAGTGAAGAATTTCTAAGAATTACCTAATGTAAACCTACCATCTTTCAGTTTAAAGCCACTCCCCCTTGTCCTATCACTACCTGGCCTTATAAAAAGTTCCTCTCCAGGTCTCTTGTAGGCTCCCTTTAGTTACTGGAAGGCTGTTCTAAGTAGGTAGATAGGTAGATAGATAGATAGATAGATAGATAGATAGATAGATACATACATACATACATACATACATACATACATACATATATGTTTATATAACTTCCACACTCAAAATCAAGCACTACTGTTGAATTTATAAAATTTTCCTATGGATTATTCTTTAACTGATAAAGAAAATGTAACACCTCCATGTCCTTTTTAACTAATATTTTTTGACAAAACCCTCAACCTCATATGAAAAATTTATTAGAGAAAATATTAAAGAAGTCTTGCGGTCTCCACCCTGCTCTAAGCAATCTATCACAATCACTAATATAGAAAAGACTGGAAAATATTCTCATTGACAGATATCTGACAATAAAAAAAGAGAAAAATAAATAAGCGGCACTTTCTCCAGTGAGGGCATTGCCTCCACAATAATTCACCAAACTTCAAGACTGCATAACTGCCAGAACAAGCCCCAGGTCCATCAGAATTGATAAAAGCACTCATATATTTATGACAATTTCATTCACTTCCAATAACAAAGAAAAGTTTTCAGGTGCATTTTTCTCATACTGGTGGCAGCTCAATAACTCTGCATAGCAGTGTTCATCAAGAACTCTCCCAAAGTACATTTACAGTGTGCACAGGGAATTCACATGTCCATCATTATTAAGTAGCTGTCATTATGGGGAAATGTGATAGTAACTGTGAATAAAATATTAGGGACTTTTAAGGGTGGAAAAGCATACCATGCAGTTCTAGGAGGGGAATAGGAGCAAAGAATATCTCTGGACTTTCCTCTGCTCTAGTTTGCCCTGTTTTTACCCATAGTGCACACAGAGACAGAAGCTTTCTGGAAATATTTTCCTGTTTCCTGCAGAGGCTGAGTCTCAAGAAAACCTATCAGGAGCTGTGCACTCCAGCTGATACAGATCACTTCCAGTCACAGAGCTCTATACAAGCTTCAAATCTCTTTCCTTATTAGTCTCACTGACAGCAATGACCACAATACTGATTTATGGATCTCTGCCTCCAGAACTCCTTAGTTCTGTGCACCTCTCTATGCATCAGCCATCAGACAAGGAGGGATACCACTAGGTTGGGTTTCAACTGGACATTTTTATGGGTATCTTCATGGCTGCCTAGAAACCAGCTGACTTTCACAGCCTCTGATGAAGGGCTACAGGAGTGAGCACTTAAGCAAGGAGCAGGGTGCTATGCATATGCTGGCAACTGATCCACACACAGGCTGCAGCAGTGATGTTCTCTGGACATGTTTACTCTATGCACACTAAGAGGCCAGTTTTCACCTCTGCAACAGCTGTGACTCATCCTGGCTTTCTCAGAGCTATTTCTCCAGTGCAATAAATGTTTCCATGCACAGCAATCATTTCCTGATGTGCCAGGCTCTTTCAATCAGATAAGCTGCAATCTGCACATAAAGGCACCAAAGATGAGAATGTAAAGAAAATTTGTGCCCTGCTACCTCTGGCCAGCAAATGCCTACAAAACTGCGGATTATCTGGCCCAAGGTCATGGCAGACCCATTCTGGGCAGTTCCTGGTAGGGCTGTCTCTGTGTCAGAGATTTCTTTAGCTGTAATTGTGCATGGACAGACCTTTGTTTAAAAATGGTTCTGCAGAGAAGATGGGGGAAGGCACATGTCATGGTAAGTGCTGTCTGTGGTATAACACAGGGCTTTTCTTTATGGGCTGGAAACAGAGAAGAAATTCAGCATGACAACCATGGCAAACATTTTGTCTTCAAGAAAGCATTACAGCTTTAAAGACGTTTAGCATCTCACAGACATCTGCTAAACTGAAAATGGGAAACAACACTAGAATCAGGCATTTCCCAATAACAGGAGTGAACTTAAAAGTGCAATCATTATGCTAGTCTGTTCCAGGCTGTACAATTTTTTTTAAATTATTATTTGCCTTCAAAAGAGCACTTTGAAGTGTTGATAAGATAAAAGCCCTGATGAGATAGGCAAGGGACAAATTTGTAGTGAAAAGCTATCCCTGACTAGTAATAGTTTTCAAAGCTGTTAAGTACATTTTGTGGAAGTGCCTCTATTTCATGTCAGATATGATGACCTATCCTTCTGGATACTTATGTTTTTACTCCTTTGTATATGTTCCCATATACTCATAGAACTCGATAAAAAAACATGGGCCATCACAAGGCAAGAATTAGACCGTGAATGTGATTCTTTCCTACTTCTGAAATATTTTGGCACACCAAACATTCATAAACGTTTCTTTCCACTTTTCTCACCCCCACACATGACAAATAATGCAGCTTTTACATTAAACCAGGTGGTTGTAATTCTTTTATGGTAGTGTATTTACTAAACCGCAGCACCCTTAAAATGAGTTTAGAGTCATTTGCTTACTTTTAAGGTATTCTAGAAGACTTCCATGTCTCATCAGCTCAGTAATGATATAAATTGGGTCCTCCAAAGTGCAGACAGCATAAAGCTGTATAAGCTTTGGATGTCTCAAGTTCTTCATTATTTGTGCTTCCCTCAGAAAGTCTTTTGGATCCATTGAACCTGAAACAACAGCATATAACAAAACAAAAGCTGAGGTTATTAAAGGGCTTTCTACCAGCCTGGCAGTCTTAAGGGAGTAACTGATATTGTTTTCTGTTTCTGAAAGTACATTAGCATCTCAAATTTTCACAGTTCCCACAGAAAACAGACAGTGCAGCTGAAACAAACAATTAATGAGTGAAACATGCCAGTTGCGCAGGGGCAGAGAACATATGTGTTCCAGCCACCAGAAATATAAAGGCTAAAATAAACCACCCCCAGGCCTCCTTCAAACAGAAGAAAAAAGTGAGGCTGGAATGTTAAGGGATACATTTTAAACACACAAGTGGTTAACGAAAGGACCAGAAACTGAGGTGAGAGTGTCTAGGTAATGAACATAAAATTTCTGAGAGAAAACTAGTGCTGCAATAAAAATTTGTTGCACTATATTTTCAGCTTCACCAATCAAAGCCTGAAAGCACTGAAATCAATTTATCATATGCAGAGAAGATGTGTGCATTTTATATATACAAAAACAAATAGCTATTTATAATGATTGTGCAGTAGCAACTTTAGCAGCAATACCAATATATGCACAGATGTAACATTAATTTTACAATCCCTTAAATACCGAACTGTCTTAACAGCAAATGATGCCAACTTTTTAAGTGTTACATAAGATCATAACATCTCTAGTTCTATTCATATACATAGTGAACCAATGAAAAATTATGTCAAAAAAGCAATAGGAAATGGCACAAAGCTAAAGTCATGGAAAATGCAGGATTAAAGCTCATATGTCCTGAATAGGGGATTAATTAGGAAAACATGCACAAATAAAGAAGCAAAGCTTTCTAGATGAATGATCCAGTAGTGATCAGATATTGTCAGACGTTTGAGGTGGTGAATAATATCTCTTTCAAATGCTTGTACAAAGAAATGTGAAATTATTCAACTACTCAAATGTCTCCTTCCTCCCAAATCAAAATACTTTAATTAAGAAAATATTATGGTTAAGACCGGGGAGGAAAATACCTAGTTATCCAAGTTCTTCTGCTTTATGTTGTGTGTAAAACAAACTCATCTTACTCAGTAAGCAGACAAAGTAATTTGAGAAGCAAAGGCTGCAAGAGGAAGAGTTTTTATGGGTTTTTTAATATTAGGTAACCTATAAGGTTCATTTGGGAGTTTGACTATGTTCCAAACATGAATGTTTAAATTAAGTGAAATTCTTGGAGGATGTTAAATGGCTCAGCAAAAGAATTCCAACAGAAAATCTGTTCTACAAAAAGACTTATGGAAATCAGCCTGTTCACCCAACACATACCCCGAATGTCACCTCCTGAAAAATGCCCCAGCCTATTTCCCAAAACATAGTAATGACGTGTGATTACATATCCTCGCATCAATACAAGAGGAATGACTCAGAAATGCTCCTGATATAGACTTTATGAAAAAAGAGCCACTTGACATTGCTACTTGGGAGAGCAAAGGTTACATTACAAGGAACAGGTACTCCTCCCTTCCGTTTCCTCATACTTCCCTTGGCAACCCCATATCTTGCCCAATTTGGCAAAATTTTATAGGATGTCATCTGGAGGAATGGTCAAAGTTTATGGATTTTCATGCCATCAATAAATGGCAAGCAGCCAATAATACATCTCCTCAACAGGTACAAGCTATACCCGTTTTCTTTAGTCACTATCAGAGAAAAGTGAGGGCCTGCACAAAGAGTAAATGATCACACCTGGTCTGGAAAAAGCAGAGATTATGACAGAGAGAAAACCCAAAATATCTGCAATGCTTACTCTATGTCCTTTTCTTGTCTGGAATAGCACAATCTTTACAGATTTACTTGAACTTGCCACCAATTCTAGACTAAAAAAAATAAATTAAAAAGTCTAGGGTTGTCTGCACAGGGTTTGGACTCACTTTGATATTGATTTAAAATTTTGCCCCATTTACTTACTTGTTTCAAGGTATATACATTGTCATAAAAATCAACTTCGAATCTATAGAGAAGCTACATGGTGTGAAGCATTCTGCCTCCAAAAGCAAATGCATCAGTGTGACTAATGATTTAGCATCAGTGCCAAATTTGACAAGTTGATCCTAAAAAGGATAAACTACTTGCTCACTTAGGGTCTACATAATCATGGACCTTCTCTGGATCATTATACAGGATTTCTTCACACCATAGAATTTGACAGTCTGATTTGTTCCCACCATCAAAGTTTGCCTACAAGGAATTTCTCAGTTTAATCATGCTATAAACTTCTTCCAACAAACTGAAATCAAGCAACATGTTTTTCACATATGACAACTTTCAATAAATTGATCAAGAAGGAAGTATTCCATTAGCTGAATAGCTGCAAATCCTTTTCTACACTGTAAAAGCAAATAACAGTGACAACAATGATAACAAACCAGAAAAAGATCAATAAGTGTTTCCTGCATGTTTCGTAGAGCATATGTAACCTTCAGTTTTACTTAGTTTATAACTTTAAAGAGTACAAGTAGCAGACAGCGCCCCAACCTCCCACAGCCCCGTAGATCTTACATTGTACTTAATAAGAAGATTGGATGCCAACTGAAAACAAATTAAAAGTGTCTTTATGACTGTTCTGCCTAAGATTAGGTTTCAGCAACTGAATAAACAAATTAAAATCTGCCTCTAAAAAGCAACCAAACATGCTTGTTACAAATTAGTTGGATAAAGCCTGTCACAATAGTGGCAAAGAATTTACAATATATCCCTTTGAGGAAGAACACACATGCTACATGGAGTTTCAAATAACTGAGGGGGTTTAGCTTCTAGCTGAATATGTCTGTTTTTAATGAAATATACATTTTCACCTGTAAGTGGTAAACACAGGAGAAAGAGCAGATTACTGTAAGTAGAAATCACTTGGTCATAAAATCATTAGTTAACATAAGCCTTTATTGAAACAGGTAGAGGCCTTTTTTTTGTAAGATACCAGTTTGGGAGTAGATTTATCAGGACCTGAAGAAAAGATGGTTTTGACAATCTGTTTTTTGAATGAAGAATGTTTTTCTAAGTGTCAAAGTCATTCTTAAGAACAAAATGTTGGAATCTCTGTCTTTGAGGTGTTCTATGTTGTGCTGCTTTGCTAGGAAGTACCTCTAATTTAACCCTATTTAAAACAGATATATCAATTCTGATTAACTTCTCTTTGAAAATATTTTGTTCTGCATCTGAAGAAGCTTCACATTCTAAGATAAACACTGATAATGTAGAAATGAGTTAGAGAGGAAGATCAGTTATTCGCCAGATTCCACTGGCCTAAATGTAAATGGCCCTTCAATATTTGATAAAACCATCACAAGACCATTTGTTTGCAACTTTTCAATAAAAATTCCCAAGTTGCTTCAAAGTACGCTTGTACCTCAGAGGAACCTAGTCCTCTAAGTAAAGTTTATAGAAAATTAATTAATGTGGGGACTGTATTAAGCATATAACTATGATCTTCTAAAGAAGTTTATGAGTAATAAAGAGATAACATTTAAAAACTAAGTATTTGGCAACACAAGAGACTAAAATAGCCTGTCCACATTAACAAATGAATAATATATGTTTCTGAATGTTCTTAAACTGCTTTGTGACCATAGACAGTAAACTTACAAGTCAGTGTAAGGCCATATACTGAATTAAATGGAATTTAAAAATCTATTTTTTTCAGGGAAATTGAGGTACTCCCCTGAATGCAAAACTTTTTACACTACGTATGTATTAAAGAGATGACAAATTAAAGAACTGAAAATGTTATTAAAACTCCACTGACACTACCAACCCAGACACTATTTTAGGAAGCCTCCTGAAAAAGAAAATCATGCTTGGACAGTTTCCATGCAGAGAGAAGCTCAGGAGCTGCTTTACAACGTGCTAATGACAAATGTATCCGTCAACTTCAACAGGCGTAAAGAACTTTATCAGATACAATTAATTGGTGATGATAGATGTCTGCTTCACATGCTGACAGCTGGAGAAGCAAGCTAGCCCAGACAATAGGTTCTAGAAAATCCATCACACTCAACATAGGACAAAGTGCAAATCCCTGCTGCAATGATTTCTACTTAAACAGAAGAAAACCCAGTGTCTCAGTGAGGAAATAAAAACAGAAATGTGAAATGACATGTTCAGGGACCTGCATCAAGTCAGTGCTGTGCAGAGCCAAAACCAGAAATAGCAACTGCTGGTTTCTAGACTGTTTTCCTATCTACTGGTCCCTGCACCTCTTTGAAAACTGTGGGTCAACAACTCAAAAGTCAGAGATGTTCCTTAAGGCAAAGATGTTCTTATGTTTTGTTTTTTCATTCACACATTCATAGCTATGGTTGTGGCTGGTAAAATGTCACAGATGTCTCCAAAGCAGAGACAAGCGAACCAGTGAACAAGAGAATTATCTGAATGAAAGTATCACATTACTACTGCTTTTTGTTTATAGTTACGCTGATCAACAGATTGTAAAAGGAATAAGGAGATGTAACAGGCAAGACATTGCCAATGATATTTGAGAGCAAAGAGTGGAATGATCTCAGGGAATTTCAGTTGTTGTCGTTGTGCTGGAGAGAGAAGGGGTGGATTGTGTGCAAATTGTTGACTTTGGTTTTGTGATTATGGTGTTTTGCTTTTGGTGTGGAGAATTCTTTTTCCTGATGTTAGTGAAGTTTATGAATGCAGAATATGCCCAGGACCATTTATGTAGACTGCTCCTGGAGCGCTGCATCCCATGGAAGAAATGCCTCCTGGAGCAGTTTGTGAAGAACTGCAGCCCAGAGATAGAATTCAAACTGGGGAAGATTGTGGAGGACTCTCCTGTGGGAGGGACTCCTTGCTAGAGCAGGGAAAGAATGTGAGGAGCCCTTCCTCCGAGGCAGAAGGAGCATCAGAGACAACATGTGATGCATTAACCACAACCCTCATTCCCCTGCCAAGTTGCACCACAGTGAAGGAGGAGGTAGAGAGTTTGGAAGTGAAGTTAAGCCCAAGGAGAAGGCAGCAGGGAGGAAGATGTTTTAATATTTTTGGATTCCTGGAGTCCAGACTTTGCAATCAATATAAAAGAAATGTACTGTAATAGCATGTTCTTTTCTCATTGTAATGTGCATTTTTAATCTAGAAAATGTTTTATCTGATATGTGAGTCCTATTTTTTCCCGGTAATTATTAAAAAATCCTGATATAGCTGAGATGCCAAACACCTAAAAAAAGGAAAAACATTGCTAGTACGCTGCACATCTGAAAGAATTTCACATTTCTGAAAGAAACAGTCGTGAAATTTTGAATTTGTATAAAATATTTGAAAAATTGGCTCTTGCTCCAAATTGGAATGGAAACAGACTTCTGAATACCTTAATCAGTCGCAAGTCAGGAATCACACATTTGCGAGAACTGACTTTGGGGAAAACTCATTACTGCCATCTTACCAGAATTCTGAGAGATCAATTTTTCCTATATATAGGAAAGTCATAGAGTCATAGAATCATTAATGCTGGAAAAGATCTACGAGATCACGGAGCCCAACTATTCACCCAGTGCTGCCGTGTTCCCCACTAAACCCTGACCCCAAGCGCCACATCCACATCTTCTGAGCCCTTCCAGGCACAATGATTCCATCAGTTCCCCAGACAGCCTGTTGCAGCTTGACAACCCATTGCATGAAAAATATTTTCACAATATCCAACCTGAACCTCCGCTGGCACAATTTGAGGCTGTTTCTTCTTCTTCTATTGCTTGTTACCTGGGAGAAGACACCAACCCTTACCTCACTACAACCTTCTTTCTAATAGTTGTAGAGGATCTTCCCTGAGCCTCCCTTTTCCAGACTAAACAATGCCCTCAGGCACTTCTCATAGGACTTACCCTTCAGACCCTTCACCAGCTCCATTGCCTTTCTCCGGACACACTCCAGCACCCCTTGTGTTCTTTCTCTACTGAGAGGCCCAGAACTGGACACAGGATTTGAGGTGTAGCTTCACTAGCGCTGATCACAGAGAGACAATCACTGCCCTGGTCCCCCTGGCCACACTATTGCTGATACAGGCCAGGATGCCATTGGCATCATTGGTTTAAAGCCTTTTAGCACCAATAGCTAGACATTAGTTTAAGTCCAGAAAAAAATTGTTTGAGAAATTAGAAAGATACTATATAACAAGAAACTGCAATTAGCCTTTCTAAAGACAACTGAAAATTGGTTTAACCCACCCTGTGTTTACCTCCAGAATGGAAAGAAAAATTAATACATTCAAATAGGCTTTTATTTTATTACAAGAAGACACAGCAAGGGTTAAAGAGAAGACAGGTGAATTCAAACGTGAAAGTAGGGGCACATTCTTACAGTGCCTTCATCTTAGGACTAGAGGACTTCTCATTATTGTGTAGTCAAGAACAAGCTGTATTTTGATTAAATATAAATGCTAATCTCAGCAGAGGGATGGTGTGTAATGGTATATAACAGGAAAGTATTCTGACTATATGTGGTCTAGAACAGATGTGCAATGCAAAATAACACCCAACAGAAAAACCCAAAGTAACAAAATACTTTCTGGCCTTCAGGCCTATAAATCTATGACATTCTGATTGCATTATGCTCTTCTCTATTGTTCACCATGCAATTACCCTTGATCAAGCTGATCCTGCTTGGTAATAAGAGCATTGTTCCATTTCACAATTTCTCTGGTGGTAAAGCCTTTTTAGCAGAACCCTTTCCATCTCTGCCCCTTATATTTGCCAGATCACTTTAAGTTTAACACACTCCTCTGTTTTTCTGAGCACTTGCTTGTCCAGAGAGTCTACACTGTAAAACAGCTTAGTGAAAAATCTGTAGTTTAAAATACACCCCCTCCTGCCTCAGTGTAAAGACAAGTGATTTAGATCTTTGATCCAAGAAACAGGAGAGGTTCATTTTACAGTGTGTTACACTTGAAGCCTGAAACATTGCTTATGTGACTATTGGAAGCTTCAGTCATTAACACAATGTATTTCTTGATTACTCATTAACTATTATGTTTTCCATTCATTTATCAACTTTATGTTATGGTGAATGAAATTACCAACCCTACCATTTGATGAAATTTTATTAATACCAAGGTAAACATTTATTACTCAGATCAGGGTGAGGGTATTGTGGTTTGTCTTTAATTAGTGAACTGTTATTTCTCATGAGTAACAATGAGAAGCTATGGAAAACCAATGTGCTGATTACTGTAAGGCCCTACAAATGTCTTCCACTACACAGTGGAAAAGACTGTATAGAAGAGGATAATTCCCTGGAGAAGTAATACTACAAGATTAAATGCTTACATTTGTGACTGTTTGAACTCTTTTTGTAGAATGAGATGGCTCTCAAAGTACAATGATAAGAGATTCAGCATTAACTACACAATTTATCAAGATGGCTTTGGGAATCAAAGTCTTCATTCTGAGCAACTCTATGTGCTGTGCACGGCTTCCTTATCACAGTGTTAGGTCACAAACTCTCTGCTATACAAGCACCGCATCCAGGTGGGGCTTCTGTCTGCCCTAACTCAATAAAATCCACCATACAATCAGTGAAACTACTGCTGTTAACCCTGGCAAGAGTCAGACTAGAGTGGAAAACCACTGAGATAGAGAAAGTATCGATTAATCTAGCCCTTTTTCCTAGGGGAACTATGATACTACAAAAAGAATCACAGTTGAAGGAGTTTCTTCCATTATACTGTGCTAGTCAATACATGATAACAAGTTTGCAGTGAGTCTTACGTTTATTCCACTGAAAAAGAGATTTCAAGCTGGTTTCTGTTTGCTGAGTCACTAGGGAAATGCAGCTGTTCACTGAAAAAAAGTATTGTCTTTCATATGAATTACAGAAGGTCTTTAGTCTGAGCAGTTTTTATATTTTCAGTTAAGTAGAGGGGGAAAAAAAAAATGGTGCTTATTTTCTTTCAGTTTGCATATCCCAAAACACAAAATATATCCTGATACAAGAGAGCCTTAAAACATATGCCTCCCTGTTCAGGAGACCAGTGAAGCCGTACTCAAGCATATTGATGTTATTCTGAATCAAAGGTCTGAATCTGTTCTGCTTCCTGAATCAGGTTCATTAGTGCCCAACACAAGCTTTTTCAATTAACCACAGCTCATGTTGTTATCTCTTTTTAAAAAAACACATATATCATCCAGGCTGCCTCTCTTATCTATGTGGTTCTTGCCATCTGCTGGCAGATACTTTATGTTGTCAATTGAAAATGCACAAATTACTTGAAGTTAATGAAATATAATTAAGAAAAATGCTAAAAGCTGTGTTAGTCAAAAATTTCTATTACATGCAAATAGTGCGTATAAATGTTCTGTATCAAAAACTTTGAAAAATTTTATTCAAGAATACTAGGATTAAAGCACTCCTTAAGTACAAACTCAGAATAGTAAATATTCTATATTACCAAAGAAATCACTGTAATATAGCACCTAATCACTAGAAAAATCCTACAGAAGACAAACTGCTAGTAAATCAGCTACTTCACCTACAGATTATTCAATATACAGTTACTCATTTCCATACAAACAATACTGTATGTGACACAGATGCTGAATTAATTCAGCTCATCTAGAAACACAAAACTATATAAAATTCTAATTCAAAGTGCCAAAGACTATCTGGACCTAGAGCTTTACTAATCTTTGTGTCTAGGTGTGTGGATTTTAAGAATGAGTGCATATACAGAAAGGCTCTCTTTGCTGTAGCATTTAAAAAGTAAAGGAGCATTCTTGATAATATTTCATGTTATTAACATTTAGGAATAATTCACATACCTGGTTTCAATGTTTTGATTGCCACAGGGGTGGTATTATTCCACAAGCCTTCCCATACTTCACCAAACTGACCAGATCCTAATTTTTTCACCATTTTCAGAGATCGTCGGTCTATCTCCCACTGATCAACAGTTTTGTAAGACAAATCAAAAGTAGCAGGAGTTTGTATCTGTTAAAAGAAAATAAATAGTACAATAATTGAGATTTGTAACATTTTTTCAACAACATATACAAATCATTGTTAACTATGTCATGTAAAGCTGGAACAGTCATAATGTTTCCTTAGAGCACACACATGCAATGAAGTGAGCTGAGAACATGAAATACAACCCTCATATTGGGTGCTCTTTGTTAGAAATAAGAAATACGCTAAAGAAAGTATCCTACCATTAAAAGCAAAAATTAGAAATCATCCCTCTAGCAAGCTTTTTGAACAGTGACGTATTGTTTGCCAGAACTTTGTCATTTTGTCTCAGTAATTACTTATGGACAGCTAGAGTTATGAAGTTGGAGATTTCATCTCCATATATATTTTTAAAAAGGTATTCATAAATCATGATTTGGCATATGGCCCCCTCTCCCCCCGACACTTGATGATTTTTTCAAAATTGCATGGTACTTTATTATTAATTTGTCAACCTCAAGAATGAAACTGTAACACTACCCTGAACTTCCTGAAAACAAGCAGATCATCAACATTCTGAAATGGTAGAAGCAGATATGGGGTCAACCCTTTCTGATAGATATCTGATGAGTTAGCTCACAAAAAATACTTTGCACAGTGTAGCATCCACTCCTTACCTTTAGGCATGGCTGTCTGAGCAACATGCAGAGGCCATCACTGTTCTTGCTATAATAGTCAACCAAATTATTCAGAGTATTGAAAGTTTTCCTTTTGGTTAGGAAAAAGCTCCCGTCCATCTTTTTGATCCTGTAGTGCTTCACAGATGTACCATCAAAAACTAAAAAGATTTAAATCTATTAAATGTCTAGGAATTATTGCAGTGGCACAATATCATTTATCCCAAACCATCGTAATGTTCCTAAATATATTTATGAGGAC
Organism: Sterrhoptilus dennistouni; assembly: GCA_013397095.1. Lineage (NCBI taxonomy): Eukaryota > Metazoa > Chordata > Aves > Passeriformes > Zosteropidae > Sterrhoptilus > Sterrhoptilus dennistouni. Next base: position 421,093 of record VWZU01017942.1, read on the forward strand.
CTTAAAATAAATCATTTGCATTCCAAATATGACAACTATAAAAAGCCTCTTTCAAACCAAAGCCCATTTTTCAGATAGCTTAATGCATCTTGTCTATTAATTAGTCTTCAGCTATTCAGATTTGGAGATTCTCCGCCATAAGAATGGATGTACAAGTATATAAACACATCTTCTGTGAGGCAGCTCATGTTTCCCATCTTTGAAGACACCAAAACCAGCCAAAAGCATTTAATTGACAGCAATCATTTAGTCAGTTTTTAATATTTCCTTTATCCTCCTTTATTTTAGTGTTAACATTCCAAATAGCAGCTGCTGGGCTGGCAGGCATTTTAGAGGAAACAGATATACCCTCCACATAGCCACAGTTCTCTGAAAAGCACTGACATTTTCCAAGACATTTTTTGAATTTTGTGCATGTTTGGAATATGTAAAAATCAGATGAATAATGCTCTGTTTCAGGTAGTTGATTAATTCCTTTTCAGTGGAATGTTTTTTATTCTAATCTCTTGTGTCTTGATCAATAAGACTATTCCTCACCTCCTGTAAGCTACTTATCTGTATATCATGACAGCCAAAGTACCCTCCCTGTGACTACTGGAACACTCCTTGGATCTGTCAGAAAAAAGTCTGGGCCACTGCATGCTAGACATAGACCAGCACAAGATCAGAGAGAAACAAAAAATGTACCTAAATCACACACATACACACCAAAAAAACCAAAATAAACCCAACAAAAACCAACAACAACAAAAACCAAAAAAACCCATAAAACAAACAAACAGAAAAAAAACCCCAAAAAACCACCAAAAACCACCACAAACTTTGGAGACCACTAGTTTGGAGTTTCCTGACAAAGGAATATCAGTAGAAGCAATAGCAGGCTCAGAATCATCAGAGAGAGAAGCTCAGAAGAGCTGAAAAGATATTTAGTTGCTTATTTGAGTGCAATTTACAAGACACTCCATTATTTAGACATCACTATCCATGTTCAATGGGCAGTAGAGTTTATATTACATAGAGAGGGTAACTGATTTGCTCCAAAGAAGTCCACAGCTGCTAGTTCTAACATTAACAGTGTTCCACAATAAACCTAGAAGACAGATTTTTCTATACTGTGCCATTGCGTCTTGGCAATAGCTTTGGTTATTATAACAAAAGAATACATGGTTACATATTGTATGTCAAAAAATATAGAATTGGTCACATGAAATTAGCAAAGCTGAAAGGAAGAATAATTTCTCTCACCATCTGAGTGATGAAATCAAAGAGGAAATCTCTCCTTCCTTAAGTATTATCGTGGATGATCAAATATTTTTGCACTGTACTGTGCGATTGTCATCCAAGACCACCAGAGAGCAGACAGAAGCTTTTCAAAATACTCCACCTCAGGTAGTATTTTTAAGAATCTGGGAACTTACAATTCTGCGTGAGGACAGGAATGACAATATTTGTAAACAAAATCCATATTAAGTTGCACTTTTCAAATTATATTCCTTTTTTAATTAACACCCATAATTACTACTTTTTAACTGTAAAATTTAGTAATGCTTTTGTGAGGTGTCATTTGGAAATGGAGCTGAAGCAAAGTAAAGGAAAGAGTAATTCAGTAAAAACAGACTGAAAATGTAATCATTTTCCAAAGTTCACAGGAAAATTAATCCAAACAAGTTAATTAGTCTTTATGATGCATTGAACAAAAGGCCAACAGGATGACTGTGTTAATCCAGTCTCAGCTGTATATCACAAATAATAGTAGTTTGACTACCTGATTTATTTATTAGCAGTAGTATAACTATTACTTATGAAATAGCTAACATTAATAATGCAAGAGCTGGTTTGAAGGATGTGCTCTAATATCTTACATGAGCCTTTTACAAAGCCTTATGATTGACTGCATCCAGGTCACATCGTGATTTGTATGGAGAAGCTGGAGAAAATTTCTGCAGATACCATCTCATCTTGTAATAAGCAGCTGAGATTAGTGCAGTATTTGACAGGGGGTTGTTGACCTCTATTTTAGGGCTGAGTTTGGCTGTACTAGTCCTGCAGCACACACTTGGAGTTCTGCAGCACGGTGTGGCTCTTCTGCCAAAATTATTACTCAGGAAAGAACTATCCATAACCCTTTCCAGTCACCTCTACATCCATGACAGACTACTAACCAGGACAGGATTCTAACTTCAGTTTCACATAACTTGACCATAGCTGGGTTTGAAGACTGCAAAGGTTTTCTCCTCAGCTTGCCCTTTCCAAAAGAATTATGGCTCCCCATTAGATTTTTACATGGTTTTAGTCTAGAAGAAGCATTATCCTCTCCCAGCTATTCATCTTCACATGACTGAGTTAAGCAGAAGTAGACTTTGCCACCTGAAGAATGTGCATAAAATATTTACTACTTCTTCCCCAGGGCACAAAAATTTATGGTGGCATCAGCAGAGTCAACACCTTCACCAAATGAATCATAGAGACACTAATGATCCATTACTGCCAAAAACTATGTGTCCCAACACGGCTCCTGTGAACAGTCCTCCCCCAGCACTTGCCATGCAGCTCTGCCACCAGCACCTCTGCTCTGCCTCCATGCCCAGAGAGGATGTGGGAGGAGGGTGACTCATGAGATCACTCTCACCAGCACAGAATGGGTGCAGAGACAAATCCAAAATCATCCTCTTAGTGTGACCATGATTTTGCCAGTTCTGTGAGTCTGCATCCTTAAACAACTACCTGTTTTTCCTGTGCTGGAACCCAAGAGGAAAGCACACAATATTCTTTTAGGAGCATGATAAAAACAGCTGAAGGAAACAAAAACCATTTACATTGTTATTTAATGCAATAAGTCTTTCTGACACCATTATTCAGTGACGGGCTAAGTACAGAGCCTCCTGCTATCATTGGCAATGACACTCAATTAAGCTGAGCACATCTAAATTATGGCTTTTAATTAAAAAGAGGCAACATCTAAGATGGCACCAACATGTTTAAAATTTAATACATTTCACACCAGATGCTGGAGTCATCAACATAAAAATCTGTCGACAACATGTGCATTTTTCAAATGGGAAAACCTATTTTTAAAATGTCAAACACTCTAAATTTATAATAACACATGTCAGTGGCCTATCTGGCTTGACAAGCTTTCCATTTCACTATTCACAGATGACAAAAACCTTTCTGAACATGAAGGGGTTTTTTTAATATAAATAATTATTTATTATCCAAATCTTACAAATTGAGAGTTTTCCCAACAAGGCAAGTTAGAATTAGAAAGTGCAATTTTCATGAAAGATTGAAATTTTTTGAATTTTTTTTCTTACTAAGGAGATAATTTGTCTCCTCAATTAACATTAAATCTTTTATATATCTCATTACCCATATGAGTATGAAATCAAGCATGAAAGTAATAAAATCAGTTTATGGGTTCTTGGGTAAAAATATCTCTTATTTTTCAACTTCTTTTTTACCTAAATGGCATGCTGGACAGAGAATTGAAATATCTTCTTAAGGACCTTAATTCTGAAAGCCAGGTTTTCACTTCTCAACCCATTATCATCTATTCTGCAATGAAACCAAACGAGCAATAAAGCTAGAGCAAAACCAATCAGACCTAGAGAAGATGTGACTTCTGAGGTCTAATGTTTCTGGACTGAAAAACTTGGAAACAGAAATTAGGGACTTATTCCAAAATATGGGGGTTTGACTTTTCCCCTGTTAGTGTATCAGCTACCATGGAGATAGAAGCCCTCCTTCTGCCTCAGCTTTAGTGTCTCATAACTCCTACTGATGGTACAAACAGGAAAGATGCAGGAAAACTCTCTTCTCTCTAGCACCTGGTGAACTGAACAACCTTCTTTCCTACTAATGCCTCCCACAATACAAACGATTTCATTGTCTGCTTTAGAATGCACTAGATTTCCAAGTAGACAGTAAGCAATGAGATTATGGACATAAAACATCTAGAGCATGATGTATACTATTAGGTTGGAAGCAAAAGAGCTTGCACAATACAAACAGATGCCATTCAGCTAAGCTGATTCAGTAAGCAGCATATAATATTTAGCTCTTTGGGATGAAGTAGCATGCTAAGGATAAATTATGTTCCACTCTGGGAAGCTGCTAAAAGATACAGCAGCACTGGGAAATGATGCCACCAATAGTATCTACAGATTGCTTCAGAGTTTATCCTCTTTCTTTGCCTAAAAGAGCACAAATGTTCAATAAATCTGAGATGATACATATATTCATGCATACATTTTCAGAGGACAACCCATGTTTGTGCATGAAGGAGAGCTGCGTCCTGGTGCTGGAGCCTTATCTCTGTGTATTTTCTTTTCTTCAGTACCATTCTTACCTTCCTTAATCAAACAAACCGGCATGAAATAAATCCACATTGTTGGTTTCATATCTTGCTGTTATCAGTCATCATCAAATCTCCTCTTCCTAAATAGGCTTATAGAAAAGTGTAAAAAAATATCTACCACAAGCTTTCATAATTAAATCAAATATACTAGATCAGATGAAATAAATTTTCTATCCAAAATTTGTAATGAAAAAACCAAACAGCAGCATCAAAGGGTGATCTTATACTACTAGAAATGCTGGCCTAATATTTATTTTCCTTCTCTTGGATTTTTCCCTGGAGTATCTCATAGTTTACCTAAGATAATTCTACTTTCGTGTTAGAGAAGTGGTTAAGATGTGGGATAAAAAAATGAGTATTTTAAATCTCCCCTAAAAGGCTATAGTTCAAGGATAATTAAAAGAATTTGCATTTCCACCCCCAGACGCACAAGCCAAAGATTTTTTATTGATTTTTAGTAATGTCCCATGTATTCAAGTGCCATCATGAAGAAGATAATAAAGGCTTGTCTTTCCTTCCCTGCATAACCTGTTCTTAGTCTTAAGAACCTTCTTAAGAATAGTCTCATAACCTTCCCTGTTACTAGTCTAGCCCAGTCTTTGGATGAAACCAGTTCACTGATGAAGAACACTTGAAAGACGTTGAAACCACATAACACAGCAATAAGTTGGCACATGGAGAGAAAGCATTTTGAAAGCTCTGTTGCTGTAATACAGTCCTTGGATGAAAGTGTGCACACAGAAAGGGGTCAATTCTGTCACATCTCAGGAGGAGTCTGATTTCTTGCTAAAGGTAGTTTTCCTTTAAGCACTTCATGGCAAGGGCCAACTTCCTTGAGGGCAAACTGAAAACTGTGGAGTGAACTGTTCCAGTACTGTAAACATCACATTTATTTCAATAAACTTCCCTGTATTTCACTCCACACTTCTTTGTCTGGGCAATAAAAAGCATTCCTCACATTACCACAAGACATTGCAGGTACATACACTCTACTTACAATTGGGAAAGCGAAACCAACAATGTGTCAAAACTTCATCAAACTGTGTTTCTGTGTAATGTTCAGAAAGTGAATGACACATAATCATCCAGGTAAAAGAGGAGTCAATATGAAAGAATTTGGTTATGAACAAGGTGCCTCTCATTTTACTGATACAAGTCTGCACGACTACTCATGGTTTATTCACAAACTTCAAAAACCTTTCCTGGCTCTGGAATTAATATAGGTAGAACATACAAGGAAGTTTGGGTGTACAGCCCTATTGTCTCAAGGACAACACTGGACTTCTGACTCACAGTTGCATGACAAGTTTGATGGGAAATGTTCACAGAAAACAACCAATGAACAATCACATTTACTATCTAAAATAGCAAATATCTACAGGATATTTACTTAGATGCAAGTGAAAAAAATACTTACGATTTACTTAGATGCAAGTGAATAAAATTTGAATAAGTGTCCTAATTTAATAATCATTCAGATTCAAATAAAGGGCTTAAATTTCAAAATGCATCACCATCATTATCAAACTAATTTTTTACTGGTGTTTACATTGAAATTTTCAATGAAACATCATAGATTTTAAAGTACAGCTTGGAAGTCCTTCCTATGATTTTATCCCTGAAAACAAATAAATATAAACTTAAGTTTGAGTTCGAAGGGAAATATCCTTTTCCTGAATGGCAGATATCTGTCAACGTGCTTTTATTTTTATTTTTGTTTTGTGTACTAATCAGAGCAGTAGTGCACAACTGTAATGTATTTTTTTTATGCCTTGGTCATGAAAATGCTGCCTATTTTAAGACAGAACACTGGAAGTACTAAGAATAAAAAAGTTCTATAAAATCAATCTGAGAATATTGATAAACAAAGTCTATAGAATATAAACTCAAATTACTTTCGCTAAATTTTCTTTATATATCTCCTGGGGGAAAAAACCACATTATTATGAACTTAATTTCATTTTCATGCCTAGAGTTGATTGTTCTCAAAGATGAAAAATCAACTGAGAAATTTTTAAAACATTGCTTTAAAACATCGCATGATGAAAAACTAGAATATACCTGAAAGTGAGTATTCGCCTTTTAGACTTTCGCTTTCTCGGATTAGGAAGGCTCCTTCCTGGTTTCCAGGGTACGACAGTTGTCTCTCGGCATCTGCTCGTTTGATTGGGCCAAAGAACCATCTGAACAAATAAAAACCATTAATTTACCACTCAGTGAAACATACAACGAAGACAGTTAAGCTTTTATAAACATGCCACATATTTACTAAGAGATAATCTGTGCCATATTAATTAAATGTCAATAGTATGGGGGGAAAAGCCAATGAGAACTACAGAACAAATTTATTCCTAGAAAACAGTACTTACACATTTGAGTGAAATCTTGATTTTACTGCTGATGAAAAGTCTTACTGCTTTCAAGGCAACAAGCATTCAGAAGTGATAGACTGTTCTTGACTCAAAAAAAAAAAAAATCACCAAGAATATTTTCCAAGGCTACAAGGGCAGAAATTGATGCCAAGTCCATTGATGCCACTTGAATGATGTAGAGGTGCAGGTATGTGCTAATAACCCATCTTAAAAGCCAAAAGATCTCTGAAACTACAGAAAGGCACTCAAAAATCACTCTGCTTCCCCATTCCACTGCCATGTCAGTACCTCAAAGGAGTTACTAGTAATTTTTCAGCTTTGCTGCTTTTTGACAAACAAAACCAGTATATCCCTCAAGTCACTACAAACATCTAAACACCTGTGTTCTGTGAAACTCTACTCTGATCTATGCCTTTTAAACCATTTTTCCTGCCTCACTAAACCCTGTGGTTCACAAAGGCTTGTTAAAATGATAATTTAATTTGCTCCTCTGAAGATAAAATTTAGATTTGTGCTGAGTTTAAGTTAAACAAAAATAAGATAGAGATGAGTCAGCATTTTCAACTGGGGTAGTGTTTCAGCTTCCTTCCAACAAACCCGCAAAGTTCTTTCCAAGATTATGTCCATCTCTTATTTAAAGGAAATGATGCTAAATAGGCATCAGAAATATGCCATATGCTCATAGGAGAATTCCTTTTAAATTAATCATAGCTAAAACTATTATGCAAACTTCAAATATAAATAAATGCACCACAAGTAAGTTGCCTACTTGATTTGTCAGTTACTAGTGAAAAGTACAGACAGAGTCATCAACAAATTATTTTAGTATCCGCAAGGCTTGTAGTCACCAAGAGGAATGGAGGAAATAAATTAGAACATTGGGTGATACCTTAGCTGATCAAGCATGGGACTTGTAAATGGGTTTGTATTAACAAAGAGGAAATAAAAAGAGGCAAATACAGAGAGCACTAACTCATGCTGAATATGCTTTATTAACAAA
>VWZU01017942.1:428865-449483 GCA_013397095.1 Sterrhoptilus dennistouni
AAAATTAAAGACAGATTTTCCAGAACAAATTCCTGTCTGCTGAGTTGAAGAAGATTTGGATTAAATAGGTCTTGATACATATTTGGCAAGCAAAGTAATCTCACTAGAAAGCTGGAATGTGTTACTAGTAATTACTAGTAATTTTAATTAGTTAAATGTGTTCATTAATTCAACTAATTAATTTAATTCATTCATTCATTAGACTGTAGAAAACTAAGTAATCAATAAATGTTCAAATCCTTGACTAAGGTTCTTGTCAAAGAAATGACAGTACAAGTTCAACTGTATTCAAGTCCCAAAGAAAATCTCTCTGCCCTAAAATCTGAATTAGAATCTTTCTGAAATTTCTAAATATGCTCTGAAATCTAACAAACTATATGAGCAAAAAAAAAAAAAAAATTTTCCCCCCTGAAGTATTAGATATCATTCAATAATGTCCAAAGTGACTGATCCTCATAAGAGTATATAAGAGGTGCTTTATTTTTCATCTCTTTTGTTCTTGGGTAACAAAGATAGCACCTTTTCAAAATAATTTAGTTCTGTACCAAACCCAAAAGAGTTCCCAATGCATTGTTAGCAAGACTGGATTTTATGATAGTCAAAATATAGTCTTTATGTGACTCAACATTTGAACACACACTGTTAGAAACTCAAATTTCTAAAGCTGAAAACTAGAGCAGTAATACAATCTAAGCAACTAGAGGAAACCATTGCTTTATTTTGGAAATATAAATTAATATCCCGTTACTCTGTGTATGTAAAACCATGCCTACAATATAAACCATGATTTGGGAAAATAATATGCACATAAGTGCATCCCATTTTGGCATAAGTATCTGCTTCTTTGATTTCAAAACATTTCAACTTATATGCTTATTTTTATTGGGCTGGAAAAACTTCACTTAAATCGATATGAAATTACCATTAAAGGTTACATATATAATATGTAGGTTCTGACTGCAGATAAGCTTAACAGTTAAAAAGACACTAACTTGCAAAATAATATAATTAGAGCAACAGTATTAGAGGAGGTAAGTGTAACCAAAGCAATTATTATGGAGGGTGAAAAGTGGACACATATTGTGTATTACCTCATTTGCCTGGCTTTATATGATCTGATTAAAATGTTTCAGAAAAATACAGGGAAAATTACTTTTAACAGCACTTGAATATTTGATTCTTAGTTCAAAGCCATTTGGTTTGCAATAATAATTATACAGTACAAAAAGTAATACTGAATGTGGAAAAAAAACCTCTTAACTTCAAAGCAAATAATTTAATTTGTTATTCAAGTTTTTTTTTAACTAAAGCATATCTGAATTTAAAGTACTATTTTCAGCATAATGGAAGTTAAAATTCCTTTTAAAAACATGTAGAGCTTATTTCAATTTCTAGCAATTGAACTTATGCTTCAAAAGGCTTAATATTTTACTTCAACCAGAAGTGTGTATCTTAGAGGGAAAAGTGCTGTAAGACGTAATAATGAATCAAAGTAATTGCTCACCATGAGACATTGCTCTGCAGGATACGAAGGTCAGACCACAACAACACCCAATCCTTAGTAAATCTATTCAGGTTTTATAGCTCAAAGGGAGATGAAAATTTAAAGCAGAACACTTGGAAAACAAGAACTAAACATGAAGCACTATCCATTGAGCAAGTGGAGTAACTTCTCTGACTTCAGTGCAGTGTTGGCACTAGACAGTCCAGAAGAAGTTTAAATTAGCAATTCTTACACAATCTGAAATCCAGCTCAAAGCCAGGTCACTTTGGGTCATGACTGTCAGTGCTGGATCAGGAGATTACCAGATATGGCACAAATGAGTGCATTCAGAATTGGGCACAATTTTCCAATTCTAGCAGGAGCTGTCTGGCTAGTGCAGCAATAATGCTCTTCTGTCAGCAAGACCCAGGAACATGCTTTCTTGGCCAACACTGCACCCAACACCCCAACTCCCTTGTAAGTATAGGATACCAGATCTGTTTTTTGGGGTCTGTTTCTAGCAGCTTCTTCTGAATCTCTTGTTTACATCATTATTCATAGCTATCGGGAATATATTCATTAAAAATTCCAGGGTAGTTCCAGGTCATTTTGGCCACCACAAATAGGGTGACTTTGGAGCCAGAAAAACCTTTGTACAGGTCCATAACAAATACAGTCCTCACCTCTGGCTGATGATGCTAAATACTGGAATACCAGTGAGATTTGTTGTGGTTATTAAGAGCGTAGTAATCATATCTGTTCTGGCCATCAGTTCCACTAACATGTTTATCATCACCATCTCACGTCATGGCTCATAGCAGATTTTGTCATGGCATGTTCCCTAACTGTGACAGCATCACTGCTGGGACCTCTAAAGACCTTCTTCCAGTAAAGGAAATCTTCATCTAGCTGAATACTGGTGGTTATGCTTGAAGGGCATTTTTTTTAAGAAACAGAGATTACATTACCTTACACTCATTCCTTCCTACCTATTCAGCCCAGTTTCAGCTAAAACGGAGTCACGAGTTCAAGGAAAGATGGCAGTGCTACTTGGCTCCATCACTGCCTTCCCTGAGAAGCCTTCTGCCCTCCAGGGTGCAATGAGCTGCTGATCTCCATCTAAATGTCAAAGCCCCATTTACATTCAACCTCTCTTCTTGGTCTCTCCTAAATCCCTAACATGCTAAATCCTGACTCTTAACACAAGGTGTGTGCTGAGCCTTAGCCAAAGCATCCGGCTCATGGGCCAGACAAAATATTTCTTTGAACACGTCACTCCTAGGACAGCTCCTTTGCAATTGTAATCCAACAGAACCTCTAAATTTATGTTTAAAGGCATCCCCCTTTGGGACATGGGTAAGATGTTCACGACCAAGCTAAACACCAACCCTGAAATAACATCTGCAATCTTTAACTTTCTTGGAAATCTCAGCAGATCCCTCAATGTTCTTTTGTAATTACCACTGAAAACTAGCACAGAAAACCATGTGGAAGTTTTTCACCTGTCTCCTTTAAGGTTTACCAGTTTCCCCTTTTATGCTCTACCATTATTTAGATTTAATATGTACAGGAGAAAAGTCAGAATTAGCTCCACAATGTCATATCTGAAATCACTAAATTTCCTTTAATAAGTAGTTATAACTGGGGTATGGGGGGATTATTTCAGTTTTTCATTCAAGTTTCAGGACACTGGAGGTAAAATAAGGCTAAAAGTAGAAGTCCATGACATACTCATAATTTTGTTAATGTTCGATTAAAAGCAAAAATCCTGAGGGTTGAGTCAGCAGTAAGGTACAACCACATATAGAAGCTGTGATCAGTAAAACAGGAATGAAGAGGGAGGAAAGGGGACAAAAAATGCTGAAAAATAACATAGAGAAATAACAGTATGTGAACAGCAAATCAGTCACACAACATTTATTTTCAAAAATTTCTGAAGGTGTTAAAATGAACAGCATAATCCTATCCTGGATGAGCACTTTGCAGCATAAGGGCATCTTGCTTTTCACGTTTCATAAGTGCTTACAACTGGGATTTACTTTCTCATGTTAGGGTAAGTCTCATAAGACTGCTAAATGTCAACAGCTGAGAGGTTTGCTGAGATTCCTGTAGTTCTCAACCAGAAGTCTCTATTAGGGAACAAATGGTGCTGGCAAAAAGGTTATCTGGCCCTCCAGAAGATTAACTCAAGTGTGTGTTAACTGTGTCTGTAGTACTAGGCTGAGAAGAATAAGTTTGTTTGACTGAGAAAAGCAGAGAATCAGTGCATTTAGAGCAAAACTCTTGGGTGAGGACAAAAACCCCCCAGATACTATCTATACTGAAATCACATACATCCCAGTTTCTTCTGGAATGAAGAAAGCCTGTGTAAGAGCTAAAACAAATACAGAAAAGCTTCAAAAGCATATGAAGTTTACATTTTAAATTCCTCAAAAATCTACTGTCATAGAAAGCTGTAACTACACACTCAAGTACTTCAAAGTAAGCAGATGACAATATTAATATTGCTTTCATGGCATCCACTCAGCCATTTTCAAAAGATCCCCTGTGATACAATCTTTAATTACATGGTCATATCCAGTGCTCCCTACAGTGTTAAAATGAATGCTGCTCACTAAACAGTTACCCTCTATTTTGTTTTGTCATTGCACAGATAAAATTCATTTACTGTTTTAAACAATTTACATTGTTTAGCATCTGCTCTCAATGCCAGTTACAAAATTACATGAATGGCTTCTTTCCTAGCAGCCTCTATTACAATGGTCACAACTGTAATATCCAAATGCTTTATAAACATTCATTAAATTCTTTTTGTGGCTCTTTTCCTTGTAATATACTTTCTGCAGCAGAGACACAGCCCAGAAAGGGACTAGGGCAATATGAAAATACTATTAGTATTTTCTACTAATTTTGGATGTCCAACTTGAAAAGTCCAGGGCCTACCTTCCAGATAATTTAACATTCTGCAGTATGTAGTGGTTTATTTGGACAGTAAAAGACGCTAACTTCTGTGCCTCAGCAGAAAAGGAGAGATGCATGGAAAGCTAAAGAGACAGAGAAAGGGACAGAGAGATCCTCCAGGGTCTTATTTATTTTCATCATATGAGCACCCTGTGACCACTGTCCTTACTCAGCACATGGAAACCTGAACAGCCTTGTGTGCACCACTCCTCACTGCTGTCATCCACGCAGGACAAAGAGGGCTGCTGAACCAGCTTTTAATCCATGCCAGGTTTGCAGTCTGCTGTGGGTAAAGAATAGTGCAGAAACAGGGGCAGAAGTTACCAAGGGAGCCACCAGCAAGTCCTCTCCATGTTGACTGGAAGACTCCAAGCACTTTTGGGTTTTCCCAAAATATCAGAAATGGAGAATGCAACTTTCAAATTTTAATGAATATGTTCAGTTACTACATATAAAGTCTAATTGTATTTTCAGTTTTGGTTATTTGAACCAAAGACTTCTTAGATAGCAAAAAAAGCACACACTTTAGTGCAGCAATCTTCCCTACTAAAAATCAAGTCTTTTCTCCAACACACATGAACTAAAGATTTCTTGTATTGTTCTGAGCCACATTTTTTGCTTTCAGACAGAGAAAGCGGCAGCCTGTGCCTCACCTGTGCCTGGTATCAATCCTGGAAAATTCACACCAAATCAGGTAAAGTCTGAAAATATTAAAAGCAGCTAAACAAGCTCTTCTGATAGAAAATATTAGGTTGTTTGAATTATAAGACTAATGAAGAGGTGATTTTTCAAAAACTTAGGAAATATCACTACATAGATGAAAGCCTTCCAGATATACCATAATTAAGAAAAAAATGTGCTTTATAAAGGAGGAGGTGTGTGCATGGAGAGAGTGGGAGATGAGTGCTGGCTGCATCAATTTTTCCGGTATAGTCTACAGTGAACCTGACGACAGTTTCCAGGGGAAAAAAACCAAAGCAAAACAAACAAAACAAACAAAAGACTACCCTACAAAATAAATAAACCCCCACACACAGAACAAAACAAAAAATCCCCAAAACAAAAGAGATAAGACCAACCAAAACCAGAAAAATCTTTAGTCTAGCTAAACCATAAAGATGAAGACTTGCCAGGAAGATTCCTTTCAAGAGCATTTTTAAAAACACAAACCTTCTCATAACTGGCATAAGAATGTACACAATGAAAAGTCGGGGATTTCTCTCGGGCTTGTAGACTTTAATTGGGCAGAATCCAGAAAACCTTAGATTGGGTTTCAGTCAGAGCCTTTCCTCCTTACTTCTTTCTGCAGGTATGCCTGGGATAATTTTTAATTCTGTCTCTCACTGTCATTAATTATCAGATACTGAAAGGCGCATGGAAGGATAAAATTTAAGAGGAAGGAATTTAAAGCTGATGGTAAAGGAAGTCATAGGACATTGCAGGAGGAAGGGAGACAACAGAAGAGTAAAAGTTCAAAGATGAGAGGACCATAGAATACTAGCAAGTGGATGAATTGAGAGAAGAAAGTTAGAGTTAGTAGGCAATGGTGAGGAAAGAAAGACAAAGCCGAAGACTGCATTCAGTGCCCAAGGGCTATAGCCTGCTGCTGAGCTGCTGCACTGCTCAGCAAATGCTGGTTTTCATCTTACTCTACTCCCACAGGGAGCCTGGCCTTTGGGAGCCATTTCAGTCCTACTTGAGAAAACAATTTCACAGAACATCTCTTGAAACAATTTCACAGACTAACTCTCACTGTGAGGATTGCTCTATGCAGATCTTTTCTCTTTCACTTTCTTAGTTTATCACACCACTCATTTTTGTACTTGCCAAAAGAATAGTTTAACATTAGTTTTCATCACATATATTTATTGTCTAGAAGTCATTGCTTTAAACCTCATTCACCAAAATAGCATCAGCAAAAAGTGAGTCGGGGGAGGTTGTTAGAAAACGTTTATGTTACAACACCCTTCCCTGTCTAAGTAAGTAAACCATCTGAGATCTTAACACACTGCAGAGAGTACTTAACTTGGACTTGAAATAAAAAAAAATTTAACTGTTCACGTATAGTGACTCAGCACAGTTCTGACTACTTATTTACCACAATTAGAATCAAATTCCCTCCAAGTGAAACCAGAAATTCAGGTTTTCAAGAATGGTTACGTCAGGCATCACATTTAACCTTTGGCAAGTACAATGAGTTTGCTCCATACAGGAAGAACTGAGTCATGTATATTGCTCCTGTATTGTATCCTGTTGAATAACTTATCACAAACTAAAATGAAGATTATTGTGTGTGCATTGTGTGTGGGACTTGGAGCTTCTGAGTCTTTTCTCAGTGAGTGGAATAAGTTTGTTTTCCCTTCCACAGAGAAAACATAGAAATATGAATAGACGTGTATAAAATAGTTGCATTTAAAAAAAGGCTCATTTCTACACTATATATGCAGCAGAGATCTATCAAAGCAACAGAGCAACACTAGTTTATGTTGCTACAAGTCTGTCTGTATGTTTGAAAGTGACTGTCTGTAGCAACATGCTCTAAGTTTTCCTGTATTTTCCACATTTTGAGATCAACATTGCGATTTTTCTTTGAATAACCATTACAGTGTGAAATACAGTTTTGGAAAATAACAGATCCCATTTTGTTCTTGGCTTTTGGATAATGTTTTCCTAGTGTTCTTGTCAGCAGATATAGCTGACTGGTTGGTGTTTTTCCAGAAACACTAAATTTATGTTAGACTTCAGAGAGTTTTATTGGTGAGATGGTAGAATATAAGAGGAGATATGAGAAGAGGCATAGAAGCAAAAAAGGGAAGAGAATTAAATTACACTTCTCCATCTATTTTCTCAACAAAATTTTATACTAAATTTGGGAAAGTAGTCAATTTGAATAATTTTAAAATTTAAAGGTCTTTTTTGTTTTTATTTTCAAATAGAAGTTCTAACAAAATATAACCCTTTTTTTTTCTTTTAATTTTCTTCAGAAGTGATTACATTATCTGAACAAGCAATGCTGCTCACATTATTTCAGGGCATATTTTGATTTCCTACAAAGTTAAAATGAGGACTCTTGAGAAATCTCTCTGTTTCTTTCTTCCAGAAGAAAGGAGACATTTTTCCTTTCCCTTGTCCCATACTTATTTGATAATAAGAATATGTTCATTCACATAAAAGGGGACTTTTA
Organism: Sterrhoptilus dennistouni; assembly: GCA_013397095.1. Classification (NCBI taxonomy): domain Eukaryota; kingdom Metazoa; phylum Chordata; class Aves; order Passeriformes; family Zosteropidae; genus Sterrhoptilus; species Sterrhoptilus dennistouni. Next base: position 436,494 of record VWZU01017942.1, read on the forward strand.
GCTAAAACAAGGCAATTTAAACCTAAGTTTCTAATATATTATAGCCACTATCTTGCTGGAGTTTACAACATGTATAGATGCTTAAATGCCATAATATGGAAAACATAGCACTTTAATAAACAGAGGTAATATTTTGGGGACTGAATGTCTATGAGCCGACCACCAAAATTAGGCATTACTTTTGCGACCATTTCTTTGTAGCAAGATGGGAATTTGCAGGTTATGGCCAGAAAAAAAAAAGTCTTTATACTTCTAGTCTGAAGGAGCAGATTCACCACACCTTCATTGTGTAGTACCTCTAAAAGCAGATGGTTTCAATTCACTAATCACTGACAATTGACTGTAACACTGAACAGTAGTTTACTCCACGCAGTCTCAATGGCTGCAAATGTAAAACTCCCACCTACCCTGGCAGACTTACATGTATCTCAGACCCAAAAGAGGCCCCAGGTTCCACTAACAAATCACTGGGGCAGAGATGAAACTGCAGGAGATTACTTTCTCATGTCAAGAGGGCAACAGATGTGTCAAAAAGGACTCTGAGCCCCTAAAGTCTGTTTTGGTCCAAGAAATACCTTTGGTTTTTATTACACCATTGTTCTCAGCATAATAAGTAATGAGCTGTGCCCTAAATAAAGGGCCCTAAATAAAGGGCCTGCCAGGGTTTCACAGGCTTTAAAGTAAAGTAACTGTGTGGGATTGTTTAGCTAAGGGAAAATTCAACAGTGAGTAAGTAGGTTTAAGCCCACCACAACGACAGGCATTTCCTCTTCCAGTCTAAAACAAATTTACTGTCTTGTAAACATAAACACCAAGATTACTTGTGCATTAGTCTAAAAATCTGTCACACGTCGTGTGTAAACCTTTCCCACAAGGACACGGTGGGCCATGACCGTACTGTCAACTGATTGTGTTGTAAGGGATTACAAATAATACTACATTCATTTTTCAGAAGTTGATAATGGCAGCTGACCAAGCTGCAAACATGGAAATTGATTTGCTCTGAGTCTACTGCAGGATGACAAACCATTGCACCTTTGGCTACTCTTGCACTCAGTAATGACTGGAAGTGACTGTTTCTCCTGTAGGAATACTATTACAAGGCCAAGTGCATGAGCTGTGTAATTTAGCATAGCTCACCCAATAATGGGTGAGCACAATAGCAACCAAATTACAATCTGATAGGATTAATTTGTGGAAATATCCATAAATACATCTCATTTTGTGAGTCCCTGCTTCATTATTGTGTAATTAATTTTAACATTTGTATTCATTCTCCACTATATTAGTCATCTGCAGGTTATATTATTTAATCTGCTCTGAAGTTCTTTTATATGAGAAAATAAACAGTAGGTAAAAGTGACATGATATTGCTTTTTGTGATGTTTTAGTTACACAAGTCCTATTTAAGAGATTGAAGTCAATTGGTCAATTGTCAAGTTTGTTCTCTGTTGTAGTTTTGCACCATAATAAGGGTTCCAATGCATTTAAAGCTTATTCTGAAACTACTTGCATTTGGAGTCAATGAAAGGCTATCACTGTCTTTAACATCCATTGCTTTAGGATTTGGGGTGTGAAATATAGCCATAGAATCATCTTTTTAAATCACCAAACTTAAAATACATTCTTGAGACTCTATTTCTGCTGCATAGAGTCTTTCAAATAGAATTGTAAAATCTTGCAAAAATGTTACTAGTACCTGTATACATTTGTACTCCTATACTGACATAATATATTGTAAAAGTAGCAATAACACTGCTGTTCATAACCAAGGAACAAAGTGGAAATCTTGAGGTAGCCCTAATGTTAGCACGGTACAGAGAACACAATGATTTAACACCATAGGAAACTCAAATAGACAAGAAAATTTTCATTCATACATTCCCGTAATGTATTGAACCCCCAGGTTTACATCCTTAACATCTGCATAGTCTGAGTTTGCTTGTCATTTCCTTATAGCTCATCAGCTACCGTGACTGAGTTTATTTCTGGTTATTGTTGTTGTTAACATTAACTTGTCAGGTTTGGTGTCCACGTGTTTGTTTCCCTCCCTTTCCTTGTTGGCAAGGTCCTCAGACAATCCTGAAAAAGAAATGTTCCCACACCCCACATACCCTTCTCTGTCAGTGCAAATGAGCAGCTCCTCCTCATCACCACCACCCTCCTCGTGCGCTCCTCAGGTTTGTCTCCTTGTTCTTGTGTGTGGTTCCCTTCACTACACACCCTTAGAGGAGCAAAGACTCCTTCCATATTCCCTGACAGAGACTTCCATTAACCAAAAAGATCAGTAATTTCAAAACAAAAACTGGGGTTGGTGAATTCTCAACATTTTTGAAATTCATGGTACATATTCATTCCCACATGTAAGTCTTAGATTTCTTCTCTTCTTTTGCACTGAGGCTTAAAAAGCTGTGCTGCAAAATTTTTTATGCTATAAATACAGGAAAAAATGTTAATTAAGCTAGAAATTTAGCTAATTTAGTGAGAGAAAGCTAAGGAAAAATTCTTACTGACATTACTGCAGATAAATTTATAATGTAAAGTATTATAGAGTACTCTGCACAGAAGTAGTGGAATGTTAATTAGTGTAATTCTTTATGGAGCTATCGCTTAAATCACTGCTTTGTTTTTCCAGTTTTTATTAAGGTTAGTGTACCAGCATGAAAAAAAAAAAAAGTATGTATTTCTATGTCATTTAAGTGATAGAGAAAAATAATACTTTTTCATGATCAATATTTTATTTGATCTTCTGAAAAGCTTTTTACAGATGATTTCTAGGTCTGTCTGGAGAACTAAAAACTGCAAAGATGTAAATTTCCATTCTAATTTCTTATAGTATTCATGGTCTTCTTTACACAGATACGAGTTGAAAACCTGAATGTCAACATTTAAGAAAATTCTGATGAAGGACAAATTTCTTATGAAAAGAAGTTTAATCCCTTACTTTTAAAGTTTTAACACAAGAAGGGCCTTCATATATATCCTATATAGTATTGTTTAAAAATAACTGAAATTTGACTTTTCCTCTTACAAGGAGTAAATATGTAATAATATTTTGTCCTTTTTTAAATATCATCCAATAAAATATATTCTTTCTCTGCTATGCATACCTTGCTTACTTAGCTTGAAAAAGAAAAAAACATTTTACTACAGAAAAGCATCTCAGTCTGACAAATCATTTTCTCTACTAACCTCTTTTTTAATTAAAGTGCAGGTAAATTTTTTCATCTAAATTATGCCACCGGAAGTCTGCTGAATATCAAAATCTTTGCAATGTCTGCTAGAGCTTCATGTTGGAACATAATGTCTTTAGGATAATAACAGGACATATCCTGGGTTTAGCACTACATCTTTGGTAGGGAGCAAAATTAATTGATGGATAAATCTGTGAGGGTAAAGTCACTGATGCCTGCAGCCTGGGTTAACTTAGAGGCATTAGTGTAGATGGGGAAGATAGGTGAGATCTGTAAAGGACCAGTCCCTGAATGTCACAGGGACCTGTGCAGTGCTACCATTTCCTTTTGTGCCTATTTATTTTCGACATGTTTTTTCTTTGTGTCACTCATGACTAAACAATCAATGACCTAGGTGAAAAAAAAAAAAAAAAAGCAAACACTTGTTTAGAAATATAAAACTTTCTGCAAAGATGAGAGTTTTTTGTGGAGGTGTTTCTTTGTCCTAATAGCTTGGTCTTTGCCCACTGACAGAAATAAAGAACTGTGCCGTGTCAACACCTATGGTTTTGCTAAGCTGACTTGACAATAGGTCCATAATTAGACATGGCGGTGATGTACCCTTGACTTTGCTTATACAACAGTTCCAGCCTGTGGTGAAGTACAAAGGTAAGAGACCAAAGAAAGTAGATGGGCTTGTGCACTTTTCACAAAATCCTTTCTGAAAGCAACAGGGCTAGAGGGAGCCATTGGTTTGACCTTGTAGGGTATCTCTTATATTTTTCTATCTTAATCTCTTCAGTACAGATAGAAACTTACACAAAGAAAGCCTTCTATAACCAACAGTGCTTTTCACATGTGACAAAATAATTCTTCACAGAGGTACCTGACCTAGTTTGTATAAAATGAGCCCAGCTTTAGGACTTCTTAGCCTGGCTGAACTGTTGGTTACTACTTCTCAGTTCTAAACCTGCTCAGAGATCACTCAGCTCTGCACAGCTCTGTATTGTCCTGGGCAGAGAGCCATCAAAGACAGCTATTGGGGAAACATTGTACAATACCTGGAGAATGTTTTTGCCAACAGCATTACTCAAACAAAACTAATCCCTGCTAGCATGCACGAAGCTTATTCCTACTGAGTCGGAAAAAACCCACCAAACAGGACTGTTGAGTTGTCATGATCAGTATGTGGCCTTTGTTGGTTTTTTTTTCCCTCTAAAAAACACTGTAAAGGCCACCAAGCCTTAGGGAAAGCTAACTGGCTGTGTTTGCAGGATGTGTTTTAAGGACATTTTCTTCGGTGTTTACGTGATTCATTGCCATATTCTTCATAATACAGTAATGAAAACTAGTAGCTGTTGAATATAAAATAATATAATACATTAATTTTGAATAAAGACAAGACAGGATGAAATTTTCTAATTTTTCAGAATTTGAGTAGACAAAGTCATATATAGTTAGAAAACCACATTGCCAGAAAATAGGTGACCTTAATTAGACAAGTTTTCATGAACTGCTCATCTACAATGCCATAACTCCTTCTACTTTTCTGAGCACAGACACATGTTCTGGATGTGGATATCGACATGGATGTAAAAATAGTACTGGCACTTGAAAAAAATTTGCCATTTTACAGTTTGATAAACCATTTCCTTTTGTGTTCAGTATAGTCTTTGAATATTTAAGAAATAAGCAGAAATTAACTCCAAGTTTGATATGTGCTTGAAGACAGCACTGGAATGCTTAACCATCATTAAAGAAGTTAAAATAATTATTAAATGGTGCTCTTGCAGTACTGCTTAAATTTAAGAAAGGCACTCCCAAGTAAAAAAAAAATAAAATAAAATTAAATAAAAAACATGATCTAGCTTTGTAATACACACCTCATCTCACAAGGCTGTATTGCATGATCTTAAAAGCATCAGTCTTATAAAATTTCTCTATGGTGTTTGTGTGTACACATGTACACACACACACAAAAAAACCCCATAGATAAAGTATATCAATTGAAAGAAAGGATGGAATTTCACATATAGGCTTTTCAATGTTTTATACAAAATACATATTTTGGTGATAGAGACCTTTTTGACCAAAAAATATGTAAGAATGACTTTTGTGCTTAGCAGGTTCCGAGAATGCACAACCAACCTACTAGTACTTTGTTAGTCATGTTAGCAATGAACAATTTTTACAAGTTCATTTCAGTACAAGGGTTAGTGGTGATTCAGGTGGTGTCCTCTGGAGTTTGTACGGTGACAGAATAAAGAACTATAAGAGCAAGAGGGAGCACACAGAAACCACAGTGGATTACATTCAGTTTTCTGAAGGATTCAGTAGAATCTAAGGTTTCACTTTTAAAAAGCCTCTAGACATTTTGACTGTAAATACCACTGTGAAAAATGACCCACATGAACCAATAGAACACCAAAAGCCTCACTTTGCAGGAAGTCTAAAACAAATCAGCCCAGTGAAAGCTTTACTTTTCACTTATAGCAACTGAGACTCAGTCAATGTGTGAAATAGTTAAGAGCTGAGTCAGGTAAAAGAAGGTGAAGGAATTATGGAGATTGACAAAAATGACCTACAAGACACTTCTGCTTCCAAAAGGTTGTTTTAAAAGCTCACTGCAGAAATGACTAGTGAGGTTTCATTGATTAGGTCTGGGGCTCAGTTTCCACCAGCTGGGAAACACCTACCTAAGGTATAAGAGATAAGAAATATTTTCAAAACTGACAAAAGTTAAAAGTAATTGCTACGATCTTCTTTGACCTAATCTACTAGGAATTTGTATGAATTTGCTTCCCTCAGCACAGCAGTCCTGTGTCAATAATGCTGGCATGAACCCATGGAATGAATGACGGCCAGTGGCACCCTGGCCTGTATCAGCAATAGTGTGGCCAGCAGGACCAGGGCAGAGATTGTCCCTCTGTGTTTGGCACTGGTGCGTCCTGTGTTCAGTTTCTCTCACTACAAGAAGGACAGTGAGGTACTGGAGCATGTCCAGAGAAGGGCAATGGAGCTGAGGAAGGGTCTGGAGCACAAGGAAAATGAGCAGCTGAGACAGCTGGGGTTGTTTAGTCTAGAGAAAAAAGGGGCTCAGGGGGGATCTCATTGCTCTCTCTAACTACCTGGAAGGAGGTTGTTGTGAGGTGGGGGTGAGTCTCTTCCAGATAACAAATGACAGGAAGAGAGGAAAAGTTGTGCCAAGTAAGGGGATTGGTTATTTTAAAAAATGTCTTCATGAAAAGGATTGTCAAGCACTGGAACAAGCTTCCTGGGGAACTGGTGGAATCACCATGCCTGGAAGTGTTCAAAAGGTATATGGATGTGGCTCTTGGGACCGGTGGCAAACACAGTGGTGCTGACTTAATGGTTGGACTTGATTATCTTAGAGGTCTTTTTCAACCTCACCGATTCTATGATTTTATGATTGTAAGTTGTCTTTCAATAAACAGCCAACAGATCCATCAGGATGGCAGGCAAGAATCCCCTCTAAATACATTCTGTGTTTCCTCTATCAAAACCAGAATTCATGTCACTTCAGCAGTGAGGTGTTTTATTTTTGCTTCATTAAAATTAACTGTAGAGCTGGGCTATATTTTTCAGCCAGAACAATTTGCACTATGTCATCTTCTTGTTTAGTTTAAACAACTGGCAGTAATAAAACAAGAGCAGGTGAATGTGTTACTATGGTTCCTGTTTGTATTGCAGAATAACAGTCACAGAAAAAAAGTGCAGAGACAGGAAGGTCACACTCTTTGCCAAGAAGATCTATCTTTCAATTCAGAATTTGGTATTTGTCAAGTTGTTCTTTCTGATCATCCTTTGTTGGATGTGCAAATTAAATTATGTGATTCTATCTCCAATAATGTTTTTTGTTTTCCTTTTTCTAAGTGTTATATGTCTAAACACAGAAAGAAAAGCATTCCAAATTCATGGGATGCAGCAAATACAGCCTCATTCAAACTACCTTAGAAATAAAAAAATCTATCTGGCTCATGGTTTTGACTGCTACCTCTGGCGCAGAGAGAAGAAAAGCACCAAGTGCTCTTACAGTTGCTAATTTATCATTAGCATAGTTTGTATCTGCTTTTAGTCAGATATTATTTAAAATAATGTTTTCATGATACCAGATTTATTTTTCTCATGAAGAGAAAGTTCATTATGTGACTATGGTTTGCCAGATTAATGCTTCCACTCCCCAACTGCCTTGTCTCACCTACACCAGGTGAGGCCAGGAGAACATACCTGTCTCCAGAGACACTAAACACAATTCCTTCATGATCTCTCCACCTGACAGGTTGTTTTTGATATAAGAAGTACTGCAGGTGCTAGAAGAGCTCAGCAATGAGAAGATGCTTTACTGGTAAATATAAAAATGAAGGGCCTTGTTTCCTCCGTCTGTCCAAAATAGACTTCATTGTAGCAGGTGTGCACTTCTTGGATGCATTTCATTTTGTGCAGCACATGTTTGGACTGAAATGTTGCAGCAGACAGAACTCAGCCCATGGATTTACCTTTTTTTCTCCCTGTTCACACAGATTGTTGCTAATTTCATCCAAGTCATCCACCTACAAAAGATCACTCAAGCCAAAGGAAGGAAGCAAAATGATGGTTTTTTCTTAACAAGAAACCATGCACAAATAAGTGTTTGACTTTTGATATAATTTAGTTCTATTATATAATATAATATACTAGCAAAATATAATATAAAAATGCCCCCTTCAATTGTATCATACAACTTCTACCAATAACCTTTGGCCTGAAGAGAGCAACACAGTAAAGAAATCTCATTCTTTTTTCAGTTCTGATGGCCAAGGATACCTGAAAACTGCCTTTGCTATGAATAGTGTTTATTTTTTTGTTTTTCCCAGATGAGATATTGCAAATCCTTTCTGCCCTTTCACCCATATATTGATCCACCTTATCAGCTCTACCTCACTCACACTGGCCAGTCAGAGACATCCCAGAAGAAAAATTATCTAAAGAAGTTGCTCACTTTCCTTCTTCCTTTACTTAATTTTCTTTCTTACCAAGGAAAAGTGAAAAAAAGCATGCCTTTCTCCCTGATAAAAATTCCCAGACACTTCAGCAAGGGGACAAACTAGTCTTCTGCAGCACTTGCTGAGAACAAGCAATGACCCAGCATTATTCTCTACCAACTGACAACATAGATCCAGATGGGCTATCTGATATCTAACTGTCTCTATAATAAAGCCCATGTCAATATGTTGATAAAAGAGGGCTGGATACATTTGCTTGTTAATACTCTTGAAAGTCACAGGCAAAACTGAAACTAGAAGCAAAAGAAATTTCACTACTCTGCAAGCAGCTCTCAAGCATCTATTGGCTAAACTTACAGAATGGCTCTGTCATCTCTCACTATAGAAACTTTCATGACCCTCTATTCCTTTGTTTCAGCGACTTTATGGAGTAGCCATGCATGCATATGAATGCAATTTTTAAAATAGTTTCTACACAAACATGCTGAAATCAACTGCTAAAGAATGTGATCAGTCTGGTTTTCTTCCCAAGCTTTCTAAGAGTCACACCATTAATTAAGTCTGTTTCTCAGAACAGAATAAGCAGTGTTTTCTTGTCTAATAAGATGGAGATGCAATCCAGAAATAAAATTCCTGTTGTCTCTGCAGATGCACAGAAGCTGGCTGGTGCTACAAAATGTGTATTCAATTAAGTCAAAGACTGTCAATCAACCGTGCCTGGAAAATATTGCAAGCATAAAAACATACTGCAAATATATGGTAAATGTGCATTTTGGCAGGTGAACACAAGATTGTGAGTCTTCCATTCTTTTTCAGTTCTATGCTGAGACTATAAAGGACTGCCATACAGGATGCATTAGAAACCACGTATTTCCACAAATCATATATCATGGCCATGAAAAATTGGCCAACACCAAAGGGAATTAAAACCAAAAGAGAGAAAGAGAAGATAAACATAGATTAGGGTAAAGAAAATTATTTAATCTTTGAATTTTAATTATAGAGACACTAGAACAACCTTTTTTCTAATGGCAATCTTTACTTCAGGGAAAACAAAGGGTAGTTCTTTACACCATCATTACTCTTGTCCTTACTATTTCACTAGGATAACAGAGGTGTAAACTACAGAGGGTGGGTGAAAGGGAATTCTTGGAGGAAATTGTAGCAAGGGATCTTCCAATCTGATACAAGGAAATAAAAATCCTCACTGTGAGGATGAAGAGCTAGACAGGAAATGCCCAACAAAACAACAAATTGGCCATGTTTGAATTGGGATAACTCTTCAAATGTCCTGCAGAGGTCCTTTCTAACCTCAGTTAGTCTACTCTTGTATGTGTGTGAGCTGGCAGCAGACAGGCTTGTATATATATGAAGATCAGTAAAGCCACGTGACTTAGAAAGAAATCAGAGAAAAGAAAACCTGTTTAAGCCACATTAATTTTGCTGTGAAATAAAAAGCTCATTTTGGAGAAATTACTTCATCTGAGAGCTGGAAAAACTCTCCCTTTTTTCCTCTCCAGTGTTCTAACATTCTACAGAGAAAAATGTTTTCTTGTAACTTAGTCTTTACTATAAAGGGAGAAAGGTATATAAAAAAAGTAAAAAACTATAAAATTGATTCAGTAACAAGTAAAAACCAGAGGTTACACAACAATACACTTTGGCAAACTTAACTTTGCATTTGAAGCTCTAGATATAGAAAGGTAAGGACATTAGGAGCTTAAGACATTAAAACGTAACTGAGAAAAAATTACTTTCAAGATATTAACAGCATGAAGAAATCTAATGATATCTAAGAAAACTAGCTCTTGAAAGAGAGCAAAGGCCAAGTTGAGCTAAATTAGAGCCTACCACCATTTATCTAGTAATGCAGAAAAATGCCTTCCCTGCAGATTAATTTCTCCAGTTGAAAGAATTTTTTTGAATGTGACCATCAAAAATGTTGTCTGCTTGAAGAGAGAAACAGAAACAGCTCGTCAAACTCTGGAAATTAAAGTCTTCAGGTTAGAGATTAATCTTAGACTTGCCCTAAAATGCCTCTAGCAAAAATCCTGCAGCTGATAAAAGACTGGCATAATCATATTTGAACCAATTTTCCTAGCCTGTGGAAGTATAGTGGGCAGATCAGGTCAAAGATGATGTTTCAGGTCCAAATGAGATTTAACTAAAAGGCTGTATCACCATCCCTCTGAAGTCAGCATTCATTCTGAGACTAATAATGAATGTCACTTGTGGGATTTCTTTACACAGTGATAATTTTTGCCAAAACATACCTCTGGAACTGCAGTCAGACCTGCTTCAGCAAACATTGCCTCTGACTTTAACACACAGAACTAACTGTGCAGCCCAGGCTGATTCAGACCTTACTCATCATCACTAGGGAGCCAAGTAACTGGTTCTGTGTGACTCCTGATCAATTTCAGAATATTTCATAAGATCTGGCATGCTCTGAAGGGGAAGAAGATGGGATGGATAATTAAACTCTGTGAAAGTTTAACCACTTCATCGGTACTTGGTTGTTATATCCACTTTTGCCCTTTGCAGTACTTGCTGCAGTTAATTTTGTCCTGAGAGCAGAGATCTGCCTCCAGAGTAGATGCACATAGTCTAGAAGAAACCATTAGAAACTTATCTGTTAGGGACTCACCCACCATTTGGAAGAAGATGAAAAGGTGTAAAGGTAGATTGCTTTAACTGATTAATTGGTAACTTTCAGCTCGTAAAGCTGAACTCTATACAGGACAGGGGTCATGTATTTCTACTGTCTGGGTATCAGATGATACCCATTTAGTCTCATACAAATAAAAAAATGAACCATCACAGCTGTAACCAACTTGATCTTCCCAGATGATTTTTAAACAACTGACTACTGTATATCACAGAAGGAAATTATTTAAAACAAAATAAAACCCCTCCACACTCATCTTTCTGTGACCACAGTGTCTTTTCTTTGCATGTGCCAACTAGTGCTACCACCTCTAGGACCACTGGAGGTTGAGTGCAGCAGGGAGAAAGAAGAAAAAGCAAGAGAAAAGGCTGTGACCTCCTGTGCCAAACCCATTTAACATAACAGAAAAGAGTCTCATTTCACACAACGTGGGTTACTCACGGCTCAGCTTCAATGCTCTGGTCAGCAGCTATGTAGTTGGCAGGGATGTAGCCCATGAGCTTGCGGCCAGGACAGACTGACCCCTCTGTCAGGAGGAGTTTGGCGTACCACCACCCCTCATGGGATGCACTCAGCACTTGCAGCTTTTCCCCAGCTCGGAAGCTCAAGTCATCCTCAGTGCGAGCGTCGTAGTCAAACAGAGCCACAAAGTTGCAAATGTTTGCTAGATGCTGGCCAGGCAGTGGAGGTAAAGGTTTCTCTTCTGTCTTACCCTCAAAGTCCTTCTGTCCTGCCTGGAGGTCAGGTTTTACCACAGCAAGGTTGGCAAAGACCTGGCCTCCTTTGTCTTCCTGCTCACCATCTCTCCTAAATAAGCAGGGAAGGTAAGGCTCTAAACAGGGAAAGTGCTTCTGGCAGAAGTTTCCCATCCTGATTCTTTGTTGCTTCCTCTGCTTCTGTTTTTCTCTTGCTTTTCCTGGTTGCAAGACCCTTAGACCAATTTTTGCACCATACACATCTTAGCTTTTTGTGGACTTCTTCTTCTGCTTCTCCTTTGGCACAAAATGGAACAACTCCTGGCACAGCTGGAAGCTCCTCTCTGGGTCCCACAGAGAGCTCATTACAGACAGCTCCCAATCAGGGAGTGAAACCTAAGCATTCAAGTGCCAGCACACGTGTGGAGGGAATTTTTCACTTCCTCTTCAGAACAGGAAAGCAACACAACAGCTGTGCTGGGCTGAGCTCTGAGAACAACAGCAAAGTGTGGAGCCTCCTCTGTTACGCAAAACAATAAACCCAGAACATGTAAATAAGGGAGGCTTTTCCATTCCTTCTGCTCGGGATGGGTGCTTCCTTATCTCAGACGTGGTCTGGTCATATGATCAGTGGTGAATGTCTGTCTTGGCAATGATTAACCAAACTGACCTGTCTGCTTCCTCAGCAGTCTGACGTGGATAGCTTGAATGAATATTTCTTTTTTGTTTCCTGGTTTGTACTGGATTTGGCTCACAGTGGGAAGTCTTTGCTCGCCTGAGACTGGCAGATGCCCTCACTGGGAGTGCACCTGTGGCTCTGGCCCTCACTCACACCCGGGCACATTCCCTGCCAAGTACAGGCCCCACAAACCAACCATCTGGCTTTTTATATATATATATATATTTTTTTTATTCAGCTGGCATGGGTACTTTTTACAAGGAAAACCAAATATGGCTTACAGTAATAAAGCAGTATATTTTAAGGCATTCCTTATTCTGCATTTTAAGGAAACCAAGGCACCAGCCAAAAACCATTTCTCTAGGTGGCTGGCTAATTAAATCAACCTATATAAAAAATAATGGTTGTTTGTCCAGTCACCATGTAACCAATGACACTGCATCAACCAGTGTATTCCCATTTCTAAAGCACCTCTAACCCAGCATACAGACCAAGCATGGGTGTCTGGATACTCCTGTGGCAAAGCAGGCTGAAGTGTTGGCAGCCCATCACAGCAGTGCAACCCAACCTTGGTAACTCCCGGAAATCACCTCAGCCACAGCCACAGAATGGCTGGAGCAGGAAGCACAGAAGATACGGCGATAGCCTGTCTGCATACAGTGGTGGCATTTCAGTAAGATAGAAACTCTTACAGATCAGAGTCTATTTATTGTCACACACAGACCTATAACTTCCTGATGATTAAAAAACCCAAGTCCCTTTTTTTTTTTTT
>VWZU01017942.1:449510-461880 GCA_013397095.1 Sterrhoptilus dennistouni
TTTTTTTTGTTAGAAATTTGGTGCTGTTTTCCCAAACCAATTACACATCTCTCAGTTCCATTTAGAGTTGCTGACTGCTGTGGTTTTATTTTACTAGAAAGAAAACAACTAAATAACAGAAACGAAAGTCACCATTGCTTTCACCATGTCTCTCATTCATTTGAATGAGGAGACCAGTGGCAGAGGCAAAAGGCTACTGATAGATACCTCCATTTGTAGCACTGTATAACAGGCCATTCTGATACACCAGCCAAACTGGTTGTGAGTAATATTATCAAACCACCAGCAGTTTTGATTAGAGCTCTCAGGAATTCATCAAAGTTACTGAGAAAACAACAGGATCAAAAATAAGAAGAGAGCCCAAGAAACAGTCTGCAAAAAATGTAAACCCTAGATAGTGGAAGCACAACGCGATGATGAATACTTGACCAATTGGATGTCCTGAAGGATGTGTGCCTGCCTCATGAAGCAGCAGCCTAGCCAACCCAGAGATGCATGCCCACATGGACAGTAGATCTAGAATCTGTATCTGCCATGTAATGTAGACAATAAACACCTTCTGTTGGAATCATATTGATTCAGTTATCCAGTTGCCCATTTCCCCCCTGCATCCATTGAAAGTGATAATGTTAATATCAGGTGCATCTCCACTGAAGAGGAATGGGGAACTGCTTACACACACTTCTGTAATGCTGCAAAAGAAATTAAATAAAGGAGGAAGTATCATACATATTGAGTCATCACTAAACCTCATCACCTTTATAAAATTATAAAAAAAGGTATGCTGATTTTGCAGATTATGATAATCTTATTTAGTTTCTGAAGCACCACTGGAGATGATTTTTCACCAGCAATTATTACCACATAATAGTAAGAACACAGATATCCAAAGGATATTTACTTTTCCTTGGTGTTAATAACACTGTACAAAGGAAAGAAAAGCCTGTATTGATAAAAAACCTACTTTCATTAGTCTTATTTAAAGAATTATCTACATTTACTGAAAGCAGAGAGTATTAGAAACTACTACTAAGTAATCTGGCAATTTTCAGTTTGCATATTTCATTGACTTTTCCTGTAATGGTTTTTGGTTCTGGCAACTTGAACATTAATTTGGCAAAGCTTTGTAAACTTCCCAGAGTAGTTTCAACATGACAACAAAGCCATTTGCATCGTGCAGAATCAAGCTGTACAATGCAAAATCATTTTCAGGATCAAGTCCCACCTTTACACACAGGAACAAACATACAGACGCATTAGAAATCACACTGCATTCACTGAGACCAGATAAGTATTTATGATTGTAGCTACAACAGGGCTTAAGCCTACAAATAATTGTGTATATGACTACCTTATCTCAAAGAGCTCAGATATTAAATTCATCTTCTCCCTCAATTTGTGTCCCTGCTTGGCTTTAGAAGAACAGAAAGACTTTTTCTGGAAGTGATCAATAAATCAGATTCTTCTCATCTTTATCTTCAGGACCAGTACTATGCATTAACCAAGCAGACTTTAACAAATAGCCATTAAATTCATTAATCACATTTAAAAGACATCTCAAAAAGAGAGAAGATTGGAGTTATTTAGAACCACTGAACAGATTTCCTATCCTATGTGGGTCAGGACAGTAAGTGAGCTGTGGTGGCCACACCGCAGCAGCTTCTGCAAGACTCTTGTCTTTGCTCCCATCCTGGTGACTTTATTGAGGATTCATTACATTTCTGAAAATAATGAAGTACTCTTAATGGTTTAGAGACTATATAATTTTATCACAGGCAATAAAAAAAAATTAGCATGTAATCAAAATGTTCTTGCTGGTTTTACAGAAAAAAGTAAAATCTGTTAAGTCCCATAATCCTGATTTTCATATTCACAGTTTGGAATAAATGAGGGTAAGCATGTGTTATCAGGGGTTTTTCAATGTAAACTGCTGTCCAAGAACTCTGCATTCGTATTACAAATGATTTAATAGAATAATCTTTGCATTACCTATTCCTTGGTTTAACTTATTTCTTCTGTCTTGCATACCACTATTTTTTCCTTTTTTTTGCAAAAGGAGGCCAAACAGTTCTGCATTGCTCTTTGGTCTTCTGTATCTTTATTTAATTTGTTTTGGAGACTGAATATCAGAGCAGAAATTGTTAAAAAAAATAAGCTACTGGAGGTAATGTGACTGTAAAAGATTTAATCAGAGATATTGATTCATTTTATTGGCAAGAGTGCTTTAAGAAGGATACAAGGATCTCACCTCATTCTTGCAGCCAGTGCTAGCTAGCAAGAAAGATGAATTTATTATAACCAGAATGGCACATTTACAGTATGAATACTGAAATTTAATATTCTGGTCCCTATGTTATAAAAAATGCCAAACAGTAATATTGCAAGTAATTTCTTAAAATATGCAACACCTTGAAACAAAGATTGATCATTTAAAACCTGTGTCTGACAGGACTACATAAACTTAAACTTTAGAAAAGAGAGCAAATCTATTCAATCAAGCAGTACTTTCCCCCTTCAAGCTAGGTAATTGTTTTTGATGTATATTTTCTTGTTCTATAAAGAAAAGAGTGCACACTGATGCTATAGGTTTGAGGATGACAGATATCTGAAGTTACTTTTTATATTCTATGTATTGCCTATAAAGTCCAGTGTAAGTAAGACTCTTGCAAGGAACCTTATGCCTGCTTAAAGGATTAATTTGAAGTCCTCTAAATCCATTAAATCAAATTCTAATTAACTTAGAGTCAATATCCCTTAGGCCTTATTCTACAAAACAATCATGTTTAAACATGGTGCTGAAACATACTTCTCTTAGTTGACTGATAGACAGAAGAATAATGTGTTAACATTACACCCTTTAGTAAACTTAGTACAAATCTAATCTGCAACACTGACATTAATTGAAGTGATCTTAGAATCAGGTCCTGTTCTGCATGAATTAAAGTATCAGACTAAGTTGTATAAAGTAAGTACAGATAAGATTCGAATCCACAATACTGTTTTGATATAAGTTCTATTTGTGTTCCATGCCTTCAAAATTATTTTGTATGAGTTTGCATTACAGACATTTCCTATAATTATTCATTTGTATGTGCTCTGTATGGAACTATTGGCATAATTACATAAAAATCTGGGAGTTTCAGAAAAAATGAACCCTCTTTCAACACATAAATATGCTGGTTCATATTTCAGAGACAAGGAGTGAACATCACTGAGACTCCGTCTTCAGTATTGATGATAGGTGGTGTGTGAAACTATTCCCCTACGTCATGCAGAGAAGAATTGCATTCTGAACAGTGCTCTGCTGGGGTAAAAAAATATTCCAAAGCAAAATCCATGAATAGTTTTGATATGAAATATGAGTCAGTTTAAATTGGAAATTGGAAAGGAGAGTGGCTTTTCTTAATGAGATCACAACAGAAACTAACATTTTCTTTCATAATTGCATTGAATTCTGTAAAAGGAAAAAACTCCATGTAGGGAAATGAGAAATTAAGGTATAAAATACAAGAATTGTAATTAAATAATCTATGATGCCTGTAGCATCATTTTCCATACTGTATGATCTTTTTCAAGCCAGAAGCTACACTGCTGCATTTAATGTATGTTCGTTTAAATATTTGACATTATTACCGTGTTTAGAAAAACTTCATAATGCATTATGACAAAGCAAGTCAAACCTTTCAGCAAAGTAAAATATTCAAATAACGTGATCTTTAAAAAGGTAAAGAAATTAGTGGAAAGCCAAAACCATATTGCTTTGAATCTATTCTTAAGAATGTTCTTAACCATTTTAAAGTTGTGTAGCTTTTTTAAGGTAACAAGCTGAAATAAAGCAGAGTGATTTTTTTTATTACAGCTGTCTTTTCAGCTATATTTCTTTCCATTTGCACATTAAAATGGAACACATTACTACCACTTCGTAGCTTTTTTATATTCCTTTTAATCAGCACTTTCATTTTGTTTCTCTAATTTGCAAGTCGCCATGTTTTTCAGTGAAAATAAGTTATGTGCATCATTTTGCCCTTGACAAAATTGTTTACTCTTATTGATTAATCACTTTCCTGGTTTTGTCTATTATCTTATACCATAAATCCACAAAAACGTAGCGTTATACTTGATTCTGCATTTTCCAACTTGAAATCTTTTTTGCATTTGTAATGAGAAAACTCTGGCTATTTATTTCCATAAGGCTGATCCAGTAATCCATCTCTACTCTAGAAAACATTAAAAGTATACTTTCAAGTGCTTTGGTGATGACGGTTGCTTATTTATTAGCCAAATTTGGGCCTGAAACACACTTCATCCGACAACAAATTAACAGAGAGGAATAAGGTTCTGTCAAGGCTTGACAGAATAGAGACTTCCTCTATTTGTTCAAACAAACAGATCCCACTCTGCTCAAACTTAATGTGAGTTTTGCCATTATCTGCAATGGGACCAGACCTCAACCATTATTTTTCATTTCACTGTACATTATTCTAAATGACATACAGTCCACAGTGTTAAAAATTGTAACTTAATTTGCTTTCTGTGAAGCAGCCTCTGAATAAAACCAAAGAGCTATAGCTCTCTAAGGCATGAAAAATACTTCTAATCAAATTTATCTCTGTGTGGGAAAAAATACGGCAAGTTGGATGACAAAGAATTATCAGCAAACATGACTTTGACATTCTTTTAAGAAAATGTATTCCAAACCTGACCCTGTTATGAGTAGTTTTTAAATTTAGAAAGTGTATATGTTTATGAAGATTTTATGATGGGTCAAGATCATTTCTCACATAACTCTATCAAACTCTGCATGCTACGACATAGATGACTTGTGAACATGATTTACCATTTTTATCTTAAGCTGGAATTGCATCAAAAGAAGCAGAGAAATCCAAAGAGAGATGAATAAAAAGGAGCAGTCTGTCAAAGTACTGTACTCATTGTTTCACCTGTGAGTGAAAGTGCTCAAGGTTTTTTCCAAAAATAAAACCAGCACTCTCTCCTGACCTTCACTTTTTGACCTGTACCTCAAAAAGGCAGCATCTCACAGAGAGGTGAAATTTACTATTAGAATATATTGATATACCATATAAAGGAACACGTCTTATTAATTACTTTAGATTACTGAAATATGACATGCAAAACCACTAGGAAAACTAGCTGTTAATTTTAGAATAGAGCAGAGCAGAACACTTCAGCTGGAGGTGACCTGTAATGATCATCTGCCTGACCACTTCAGGACTGGCCAAAAGTTAAAGCATGTTTTAACGAACATTGCCCAAACACTTCTTAAACACTGACATGTTTGGAGTGCCAACTACCTCTCTAGGAAGACATTCCAGTGTTTGACCACCCTCTCAGTAAAGAAATGCTTCCTAACCTCCAGCTGGAACCCCCCCTGATGCAACTTTGGACCATTTCTACACGCCCTGTTACTGGATCTCAGGAACAAGAGATCAGCACCTACCTCTCTATTCCATCTTATTTTTATTCTTCCTGCTAGATCATATTTAAACACAACTCGTTTCCATGAATTGTGCATGCATTAGGATTTTATATAGCTAAAATCTCTCCATAGGAAAAGGACTAGTTGTGTAATCAGTTTCTACGACTATATGAATCCCGTGCATGGTCAACCCATCTTCCTGACTAGGTGTCCCTCTCTCCTTGTATGTTTTCTAAATAGTTCATAGCAATAGGATAAAATTTGATCTTTAAAATCCTAACATGGTAAGGATTGTAATTAATTTAGTAACTTGTATGTTAGTTTGAAAACAGACTTCTGTGTTATGTTACAGTGGGTTAAATTTCTGTACTCAGTCCTAGTAAGACCAAAACTAGAGCAGCATGCCCAGTTTTTGGTCCTGTATTCGGGAAAATTTAATAATGACCAATTTGATAATGGAGTGATTAATGAATATCAACCAGATTGAGAATCAAAGATAAGCAGGCTCAAACCCCCTCAGCCTTTAAGGAAGGAACTTAAACAATTAAACAAAAAGAGTCTGTGGGAAAACACAGTAGCAGCCTTGATATAGATGGAAGGTGCATAATGATGTGGTTCTCACATCTACTAGGAATAGCACATAACACAAGAAAAAAAGATGCATTAGAGCAACAGAGACTTTGTTTTGAAACGAAGGGAGGGTGAAAATTCTGTGTTCTGCATATAAGGACTATTAAACACTGGACGAAATTGCCTCAGTAGCTCTTTCAAAGGGATACTTTTAAAGTAGACAATTGACTTTTAAGGATGTTTGTAGCCAGATCGATCCTGCCCCAGGGCAGAAGATGGCTGTTGTTAAGTCTTCCCTAGTTCTGTTATCCTCAAGTCTGCAGTGTTATAGTTGTGGCATTTCCCAGTTGTGTCTGTTCAATAGCCCTGTTCTTTTGTGCAGACTAGATTTACTTTTTTTTAATGCAATAACCAGCAAATGTCAGGCTTGAAATGTAAGCCTGTAACCTACTTGGACAACTCAGAAATCTTCTGAATGTCTGAATTAGACATATTCCTGTTTTACTTACGAAGAAATTGAAGCCATTTAAATTATCTGCTCTTGAATACACCACAAATGAATGGGAAATGAGGACTAAGAACTGAGTAGTCCCCTGTATTTTATGCTTAACATTGTAAGCATAAAATAACAGTAGGTCCAAAAAAACAAGAAAAGAAAAGAACAAAAATAGGAAAAATAAGGCAGTGTCCCATAGATCATAGAAACTGCACTGTTCTCTCACTATTAAATACAAAAAGGTCTACTTTGGAAGTATAGCTTCCCCAAAAGTCCGTATTTCTATTGCAATTTCTTTCGACTAAACATAACATTCATCCAGGTCAAAAAGAAAAATCTTTCAAAGTACCTTTAAACAACTATGCAAAGTTTTAAAATATATATTCACTAAGGGTCCAGCAATCAGTCTTGGTTATTAATCATTCTGACAAAAAAATTGATTTTCATTTCCTTCTTTCATGTTGTGTGGGAACAGCCTAAGGTAGATTACAAGATCTGAGAGAGATGATAAGGACAGTAGGAAGGCTTTTGAGAGACTCTGAGCACCTAGTGGATTACTGTCTGTTTAACCTTTTGATGAACTATTGGGTTTAGTTTTGGCAATCTTGTCTCTTTAGTATCCCGAGTCTCATTTCTATGCTGGTGAGTTAGAATGTAGGGAAGGAATATAGTACCAAGGTGCCAGATATAATCAAATGTTCTAATCGCAGCAGGACACAATAAATTTTATGTGTGTAATTACACTAGAAAGTTGATGTGTCCATATTTCATACCATATAAAAAGGCACCTAAAAAACCCAATAAGCAGCAAAACTTCTGAAATCACTGGAATTTAATTGAATCTTAAATCCTGGTCAATACTAAAGTATATTCACCAAGCTTCTCTACCTAGTAACAAGGTATCCTGTGCGCCACAGAGGGATGCCTTGAAGATTATATAGTACTTTGTTCAACATTTAAAAGTCTACTAAAGAAATAGTAAGTGCTAGAGACTGTTTTTCAAAGAAAATATATTCTTGACAGATTTCACTGTCTAGCAGATATAAAGCTCACCCTAAAAATAAATTAGTGTTGATAGACCTCTGTCTCCCAAAGTATCACTCTGTAATAAGTCATAGCCTTACTTCTGTATATCCTGAGCTTATTCCGGTGATGGTTCCTAAACAAATGGTTCCTTCTTAGTGTCCTAAACCTAAAATCAAGGAACCAAACCCAACAATTCCATTAAAATGGATGAAGAATCCCACTGAAGCATCACAGGATGCTTCAGGGTGGGGATGTTAGACTGTGAGGTGTTCTTATACCTGTGCACTGAACAACTTCTTGGGTTAAAAGCTAAATCAAGTGCAAACCTGACGCTCACCTCTTAGCAGGATGATAAAATAAAATATATTAAAAAAACCAAAAACCCAACACTTTTTGGTTTGACAAATGTTACTCCAAAAGTATTTTCATTTGTTTTTAAAAAACAACAGAGAAAAATCTAGAATGTTCTGACCTTACTTCTGCGTAAGAAGATCTTCCTTGTCTAAAATGAAAATGATCTGTGTTTGTTCAAATTTTTATTTTCACATATCATTATTGCATCCTCTTCTGCAACAATGAGGGCCCCTCCCTTTTTTTTTTTTAACTAAGAAGCCTTATAATCCTCGCCAAAGTAGACAAATGGCTACAGCTGCATAGTTGGGACAAAGTCAACTTACACAGTCTAAAGACAAGAGACACGAAGTTTAAGGGAAGTGAAATAGACTAAGGCGCAGACGGTTCTCAGCTAACTCAGAGGGATGCTCCAATGTATTGTACTGCTGCCCTCTTAAGGACAAAGAAAGCGAGGAGCTGCACTACTTGTCTTGCTCAGAGGCCTTCAACTTCTGTGTGACAGCTAGGATTTTGACACTGTTCTCATGCTTTTATGTAGGTTACCGCACTCAGTCATGTCCCTTTTGCTCTCCAGGGCACGTTAGTACGCTCTTGTGCTCTAAAGCTGCCTGGTGCTAGGGGGCCTGTTCTGCATGGAAAGCAGGAATGATGAGGCATGATGAGAACCAAAATGCTCCTCTTCCATATTTCTAAAAGGCTTTGACACATCAAATTGCCCACTTCACACGTTTCCAGCAGGTTGCTAAACATTAGGGTGCTGAGGGTGTGCAGAAGCCACTGCCCTCTCCTGCTGGCTCCATGGATGTCTGTGCATCAGGAGAGGGAATGTTCCTCCAGGCAGCCTTGCAGCCCCAGTCTGAGGGATGCTGGTCTTCAGTAGTGCCACACCACAAGCAAATCTATCTCCTACAGAGTGACCAGGTAGAAATTTCCCCTTCTAGGACAGGATTTGTGACTTTTCCAATTTTCCAATTACCATATATTTACAATATAAAAGAAATTATTGTGATGCATAAATTAACCATGGGGCAACCTAAAAGAAATTCAGTTAGGACCTGATAGCCCAACAGTTCAACCTCAGTTATGTGGACATCTCTGAGTCATGGTGCCATGAAATCTGAAGGATAGGGCTCAAAGAGTGCTGTAAATACATTAAGGTACTTCAGGTTTTGCAGAGGATTTTCATTAAAGGCAGCTCCTTTCTGAGAAAGGCCTAGAATGGGATGTCAGTGTATTTAAAGAATTCATCTGAAAGGTAAAAACGCTCTTAAGATAAAAGAAAAAGAAATAAAATGTGGTGTATATGTGCTGAAAGTAGACTGCCAAGACTATTATAAGGCTTGTGCTGCAAATACTGAAGATAAAGTGTTATTCCCTCATTTATCTTCTCTTTTCCCAGAACTGAAAACCAGTTTTCTTCATTAGTATTTTCTCTATTTCTTGTTGTCAAATTTCTGATTTAATCTTCAGCTTCATGTACCTGAAATTTAACTTGCTGAATCCCTCCACAGGAGAATATTGTTCCCTACACAAAGTGGTTTGAGATAAGTATGATTAGTTCTTCTGCATTGTAAATTCTACAACAGCTTGTCATTGCTATCAATGTAATTGTGCAGTATTCACAAAATCTGGATGTTCAAGATTACATTCAGCTGACAGTAAACACAGTGACCAGAGGGTTGGACTAGATGATCTTTTAACCCAAACCATCCTATGATTCTGCCAATGAATATGTAATTTTCAATATCTATTCAGATGTTTCAATATTTCAGTGTGTTAAACTGCTTTTTTTGTGAGATTTTGTATAAAATACTTTATTGGCATGGCAAGAAAAATTATACCTTTTAAATGCTATAACCTAAACACTATTTTGGAACTTACCCAAATTCTTCTCAGGAGAAAAAAAAAAGTAACTGGAATAAGATAGCTGTACTGATATAATCTGCAAGGCAGACAAACTTTATATGAGAATAGCATGAAACACTAACTGTGGGTGATCTTTTGGACCTTCTGAAGTCAATCAAAATTGTGGCAATCAACTTCAGCGGGATAGGAATTTGCTCTGTATTTTCTGAAGTGAGCAGCTTTAGGAAGGTAAATTGTCTTGTGCTCTGAGTTCCCAGGCTGCTGCCTCATCTCCTCCACCATAGTTACTGTCCCTCTTGTGTGTGAGGTCTTGGATGTACCTTTTTTGTATGCTCAGGTTTCAAACATGTTAATTTTCATGTATTTGGGCATATATGTATTCGTTTGACATTTGTCTAAAATATATGTATGTATCATTATTTACACAATTTATGGTGTGTATACATATATCATATATGATGTGAGTATATAACATATGGTATATATATACATACATACACAGCAGCATTAGAAAGTATATTAATGTCTGTGGGAGATTCTGAGAACCTTTCAAAGAAGTTGCTCTACAATGGGCTTTGCTAAAATTATGCAATCCATTTCTATCTCGCTCTGACACCTTAAATGCTCATCTTGTCCTAT
The DNA here is from genome assembly GCA_013397095.1 of Sterrhoptilus dennistouni. Lineage (NCBI taxonomy): Eukaryota > Metazoa > Chordata > Aves > Passeriformes > Zosteropidae > Sterrhoptilus > Sterrhoptilus dennistouni. The sequence continues at coordinate 459,899 of VWZU01017942.1, forward strand.
GACTAGCATTTTTGAATTTTATTCCTAGTTTCTAGGAATATATATATATTTTCCTGTCTAATCCATTTCCTAATCTGATACTGAATTTCTCTGTGGAACTTTTAAATGCATGTGAGAGGTCATGCTATTAAATTTCTCTCATCTGTGTCTACCTGAACTTAGCAAACTGAATCTTAATACATAAGTACATTGTATCTCTTAATATATAAGAAAATTGTATCTATTTACTATTTGAATGTATTTTCAAAGGCATTTTTCTCTATAATACCAAAGTTTGAGTCATCCTGCAAAACTCAAATCATAATTTGATATAATCAAAATTACTGCTGCACACTGCTATGGTTATGAACTCCAACTTATCCATCTACAAAGCATAGCACTTAGAGGTGTGCACAGCTAGGCAACACTGGAAAAGATGACTTGTATTAAAAGTTTTTTTAACAATTGCTCTCAATTCAAGTATCTTTTATACTATTCTATTTATAGCCATACAAGAATTTTAAAAGAAAATATATTTATTTACAATATATTGAACTAGAATTTTTCATGTTTTATGAATCAACACAATTTTGATGGTGTCATTGGTCTACTGAGAGAAGAATTGAAGAATAAGGGGGTCCTTCAAACAGGGCTGTCAAGCCCAGCTGTTTTAGCATCCTGAGTTCAGCCTTAGCTATATTCAAGTTCAACCACTGAGAACAAGACTACCTCAATTCAACTCTCATCTGTTTGCTTTTTTCCAAATACAATACTTTCTCTCAGACAGCACTTTCTTTCTAATTGCACTACAGCATTATTTAATCAGCAGATACCTATCAAAAGCTCATTTGCTTATGTATTCTGGACACAGACTGTACTGTTCTTAATGTTTTTCTTTTTTTTTTCTGATTATCAAAACTGTCAATAAAGTAAGGTAGCTATAGAATTACCTATGGAATTTTGGTTTTTCCACAGCCAAATGCACAGCATAGTGTGATTTACTGTATACAGTATACCCTGCAGGGACTTATGATACATAGAATCATAAAATGGTTTGCCTTGGAGGTGACCTTTAGGATCATTGGGTTCAAACCCTCCTGCCATGAACAAAGACACCTTCCACTAGGCTGTTTGGGGCCCCATCCAATCTAACCTTCAACTATTCATGGGATGTGGCATCCCCAACTTCATTGGGCAACCTGTTTCAGTGCTTCATCACCCTCTCATAGGAAAGAATTTCTTCCTTACATCTAATCCAAACCTGGCCTCAGTTTAAAGCCCTCGTCCAATCATTATATGCCTTTGTAGAAAATCCCTCTCCAGCCTTCCGGTAAGTTCCTTTAGGTACTGGAAGGCTGCTCTAAGATTTCTCTGAAGCCCTCTCTTCTCCAGGCTGAACAACCCCAGCTCTCTCAGCCTGTCTTCATAAGAGAAGTGCTCCAGTCTTCTGATTATCTTTGTGAGCCTCCTTAAGACTCACCCCAGCAGGTGCACATCTTTCTTATGTTGGTGGTCCCAGAGCTGGACATAACAGGAGCAGAGCAGACGGGAAGAATCTCCTCCCTCGCTCTGCTGTGCCCACATTTCTTTTGATGCATCCCGGACACAGCTGGCTTTCTGGGCTGAAATGCACATTGCCGGGTCATGTTGAGCTTCTCCTCAGGCCTGCTCTCTGTCCAGCCTGCACTTGTGCTTGGGATTGTCCTGACCCAGGTGCAGGGCCGTGCACTTGGCCTTGTTGAACTCCATGAGGTTTGCACAGTCCCACCTCTCAAGCCTGCCCAGGTCCCTCTGGGTGACATCCCTTCCTCCAGCAAGTTGACTGCACCACACAGCCTGGTGTCCTCGCAAACGTACGGAGGGTGCACAATGAAGTAGTAAGTAGTGTTCTTCTACTTACACATGCTAATTGCTCCCGGTAGGGCCCCTGCGGTGTGGCACCGGCTCTCCTGTCACTACCAAGGCTGCCTCCTGTTCCCCGCCTGCTCCCTGCTCACAGGTCG
>VWZU01017943.1:0-21670 GCA_013397095.1 Sterrhoptilus dennistouni
AGTACAAGAAGCTGCCTGCAGGTAAGCCAAGGCTTAAGCAAACATCACTTTCCATGGCACTGGTTTTTTTCCCCGCCATGGGAGGCTGTTTTCTTGCCCTTATCAGTGAATGCGTGACTCCATTTCTAGCTCTCAGTGTATTCTTTCTCTTAAATTGGAGTAGATGCAACTTTCTCTTGAATTATAATATTATGGAAAAAGTTAATGTCTATTTCTCTTGTGCACTTTGGTTTCAGGGTACGTAAAACACCAGCCTAAATAATTTATTGTGCTAAATTAGCTGTTTGCAACATTTAATTTCAATATTATGCTGTTTCATTGACCAGAAATTTGGCATTTTTAAAAGATGTCTATAAACACAGTCAGAACTGATTGCAGTGGAAAGTTGTCCTACTGGATTACTGAAACTGTTTATACTTAGCTCAGCATTACCAAAACATTTCAGTTATGATCATTTCAAGGGATATTGTCTTCTTCTTGAAACAAGATGTTGGGAAGTAAGATTCCCCTCTCCCCCTTGTCTGCTTCTTCAAAACAAATAAAAATTAATTGCTTAATTAGTGGAAACAACATTAATGGAATGAGAATGTGTGCACCCCTTTGTGCATCAAAAAAAATTTACTTGTCAGTTTTTGTCAGACTGGAGTGTATACAGCAAGCTTTCAGTGTTTTTGCAAGAAGCAGTTACATTTGTCTCTGAACACCTGAAAATATAATAATAATAACAGCCACCCCCAAATGTCAGTTGTGCCTAAGGACAGGGATGAGTTCAGGGTTCTTTAAGCTTTGTTCAAAAGGAATATATATCCTTGCCTAGGAACAGAAACAATGACTTTATGAAAGGTACTTATTAAGATTTAGGAATTAAACACTGTTTCCTTTTGTTTCCAAATGTCTGCAAAAATTTGGCTAGCAAGTTTGGGGAGCTTTAAAGTCTTCTCTATTTATTCTATTAAAAAAACCCAAACAAATGCAAAACCAAACAAACCAAACAAAAAAGCAACCAAAAAAAAATCCCCAAAGGAAAATCCTCCACTTCTCTTCTAGCTTTCCTTGTCCAAAACATGGCTGAAAATCTGCATTTAGTTGAACAGAGCTGTGTTCTGGTGTAGTTAAAGAACCTCACCTGCTGGTGCTTATGAAGGACGTGCAATGGACCAGGGAAACCAGGAAATCTAGAAGGGAAATATTAAAAATTACAGTACAGCTGATTTTTTTAAAATTATAATCCAATATGAGAATTAAAATGTGTTTTCAGATACTTTCTTTAGAACAGAGATTCACTAGAATTACTGTTGCAGCTAAAAATAAACTGGGAAACTTCACTATAAGGAAAATGTAGAGTTGTTACGAGTCAAAACATATTTACTAGCTTTTTAAATTGTAAGGAAATACAATGAACCCTCTCAGGCAACAACAAAGGGCTTCCTCCCAACACTGAACAGTTGCATACATTGTTTATGTCTACCAAATTGAAGATTGGTCAAAGGATACTGTATGTTATGTTCCTGACTTCTGTATAGCAGATGTCTTAACATTCACTTCTGTACTTCTAAGAAACTGCTGCTTTAGCTGGCGACACACAGAATGATGTTTTAGTGAAACACATTTTCCTGCCTAAATTGTGTGCCTTTCTGAAAGAATACTAATAATAAAATAAAATCAATCAATTAATTAATTAATTAAAGTAAGAATGCTAGCCATTTAGCGTTCACAGTTCTCTTGTGTTTAAAAACACTGCATTTCTGTATTTGGTAGCACACAAATTGATTGTTCACCTCGTGCAATGATGCATGCAATTTTAGTGCAGAAACAAGCTAATAATAATCCTGTTGACAAAGCTCAGCCAGTAAATCTTCAATAGCTCCGTAATTTTTTCCTTTCCTTAATGTTTTTCTGAAGCAGTGTCTCTGGTGTGAGGGGATTTTTTTGGTTTTGTTTCATTTTGAATGGGTTTTCTTAATGCTGCCATTGAAACACTGGATAGACAAGCTGAAAAGTTTCCATGATGTCATGATTAGTGTTTTGACCAAGAGCAGCTAAAATTGTGCATCCTCTGTATTTGCTTTTAGTTCTCCATGTCTTTCTATGTCTTTTTCTGTGTAGTGAACAGCTGAGTACAGGGTGATGTTTGTATTGTACTGGCACAACAACATCAAAATCTCTAGGTGCAGCTACTGGGTACATTAAAGATAGTGCTCCATTTTTAACTTAAATAATCTGCTTCTGTTGTGGCTCCTTCTATTTTAGTTAGTGTGTTGTAACTTTTCTGCTAATGCTTTTCTTTTTTAGTGTGGGCTTCCATGTATCCCTAATGAGTTGTATGGCAATATTTTAAGATTTTGTTCTTGACAATGTAAGAACTAGATCCTTATGGGTGGTTCTGTGTTCAGTTAAAAAAGATTGAAGTTATTTAAGTATTACCTTTTTGGAAGCTTATCTTGCATGAATTTGAAGACTTAAATAGAGCTTTATGTTTAAACAGAAATAGGTTAAGTGGTGCATTTTGGGGTTGTCTTGTTTCATTATTTCCAAAGTACTAACCTGTTTTATTGTCCTTCAGTGCCTTTGCTACTCTAGAAGAGGAGGCTTGTACAGAGCTTGTTCCTTATCTTGCATATATACTTGACACTTTGGTCTTCGCATTTAGTAAATACCAGCATAAAAACCTGCTCATTCTTTATGATGCTATAGGAACCCTAGCAGATTCTGTAGGACATCATCTAAATAAACCAGTGAGTATACCTTATGTTCTACAGAAGGAGTTACTATATTTGAAAAGTTGTTCAGTGTTTTACATAGTGTGCTTTACATGTTATAAACCAGAAATGCTGTTTCTGTGCACCCTCTGTTAGTGCTACATGCTTACAGATAAAATACATAGGCTGCACATAATTCTCCCACTACACAAATATTTGCTGTTTCTGGTAAACAAGCAGAAGTGTATTGTGTGTTATGAAATGTGCCATTCACCATGGTTTTTTCTTCATGATTCAAGTTTTTTAGCTGAGAGGCGATGTCAGTATTTGGACAAAGCACAGAATAACACACAGGCAAATGTGGTGGGTTTTTTTTAGTGTACATGTATTAATTAGTAGAAGATGTACATGTTTGCATCTTATGATGGTTATTGAAACTTGTTTTATTTCTCTACAGCACTTCAAATGACATAGATGTCCTAGAAAAAAAGCATTTTTAGTTATTCCATGGTATTTTACTTGGCATCTGGACCCCACACCATCAAAGGACTTGTTTTTTAGTCTCTGTCTTAGCCTGGCCACGTTGACATTTGACAGTATCAGGAGGAAGTTAAATGGCAGCTCCTGATGAGGGTGGGACTTTGTTTAGTTGGTTAGAATTTTGTACCTCTGGATATAACAAAATCTGTTAGCCCTTTGGATACCTTCTGTGAGCAACAACACTCTAAGAGGTGCCTTGCTTAATGTTCTTGTGACTGTGGCTGTGCTGTGGCAAGGAAGCCAGCTTTATAGAGAGAGGCTAAGTGCCTCCTTCTGAAGGGACAGGAAGTTACTTTCTTTGTGGGTGATTTGTTTGAGGCAGAATTTTCAGAACTCATGGTCATGGAGATAGGATTGTAGCATCAGGGCAGTGGAAGATGGTTAAGAAAAGCAAGGGGCAGATGTAGAGGCACAATGTAAATATGAAAATGTTTTCTGTACACCTTGTGGCAGTCAGATAGATAACCCAGGCAGCTATGCTGAAACCAAACCTGGAGGAAGATACTTATGTGCTTTAGGAAAAAACACAAATTGTGAATTCTAATAGTAAAATATTTCTATGAATTGCAACAGTGGTTGAATTGCAGTACACCTGTTTGTTCCGTTCTTTGAAAAAGTAGAATATATCTCAGTTCTTTTTAAAGTTTGAAATAAAGTGGTATGCAGTAAAGTGTTTTAGCATCTAAATTTTCATCCTAAACAGGAATATATTCAGATGCTAATGCCTCCGTTAATCCAGAAGTGGAACATGCTGAAAGATGAAGATAAAGATCTCTTCCCTTTATTAGAGGTAAATGTTAAAATTTCTTATCAATTTATTTTAAAAATTATGGTTTTTTACTAAAGCTCTTCCTCCTAGTAAATGTGACTATAAAAGCTGACATTTTTAGCTATTTTCCATTAGGGAAAAAATATTCTGACCATGGTAAGAAAATTTTATGCCTGAATAAATGTCCTTAGGTTTAGCAGAAATCCTTTTGATTTTTTTCTGCCATTTCGGAATGTTTTCTTTGATAGGATTCTTTTAAGGAAAAAAGGGTTCTATCCTCCTTTTATTCTTGTCTTCTTTCTCCTTGCTTTCCCTTCATCCTTCCATTAAAACTATTGTCAGACAAGCTGAAGGTATGAACCAGGCCATGTAGTCTGATGCTCTGTACTTGCTCAGTGTGAAGCACCTCTAGAGGAAAACACCTCTAGAAAAATTAGTTTTGTAACTCCTAGGTTATATAAGGGCTTGTTCATGGTCAAGATACTGCAGCTTGGTGTAAGTGATGTCTTAATTATTGTAACTGGTTTTGTATGCATTTTCTTGGCTACCTCTAAGAAGATGCTGCTGCTGAGAAATAATCTCAACTGGCGTACGCAGGAGTGATAACAACTTGCTGATAGTTGCCTTGGCTCAGCTAAATCAGTACTGCCTCTCTACGTTGTGTTTACTTAATCAGTTACATGTTGGTGTACTTAAAATCGTGATACATTCCAAACCGCCTCTCCCAAGTAAAAGACTTTTCAGGGATGTGAAGAAAAGTAATGACTACTTTCCCTCTCCTTTTTTTTTTAATTCCAGTGCCTGTCGTCAGTTGCTACTGCCTTGCAATCTGGCTTTCTTCCATACTGTGAACCTGTGTACCAGCGTTGTGTAAATCTGGTGCAGAAGACACTTGCACAAGCCATGGTATTTTGCTATAACTATTCCAATGTTACTTTGCTAAACCAAAGTGTTAACTATGTAAAATTAGAGGTGTGCAGGGAAATTGAATATCTAAAATGAAGTAGCAGTCTGAAACTTTTTTATGCATGCTCCTGAGAAATCTAGTATGATTTTGAAAATGTGTACTTATTTGTTGCAGTTGCATAATGCTCAGCCAGATCAATATGAGGCTCCAGATAAAGATTTCATGATTGTAGCTCTTGATTTACTCAGTGGTTTAGCTGAAGGACTCGGAGGCAACATTGAACAGTTAGTGGCTCGCAGCAATATCCTGACACTAATGTATCAATGCATGCAGGTGAGATGAGTAAGCTGTTTGATCCACACGGTTTCTTTATTCAGAGAATCAGAAACTCTTCTAGAATTGTAATTTTTTTCTTCCTCTCTTTAGGATAAAATGCCTGAGGTACGGCAGAGTTCTTTTGCATTGTTAGGTGACCTGACAAAGGCGTGTTTTCAGCATGTTAAACCTTGCATCGGTATGTTTCCTTTACATGTTCAATAACTTGTTTTGCACATGTCTGAGAGGTTGTATTAGCCATTGTTATGCTCCCTATTCTGTGGGTTGCCTTTTCATATTTTTATACATAGTAATTTTCCTTTATCAACAAGAGTCTGTAGTCTTTTTTCCCTTGACTTGTGTGTTAAGAAAATATGTTCCTATTTTTGTGGATAGTGCAGAAGTTAACTTTTCTTCTTCAGTTTTATAGCTCTTTTTGTTCTACTGGAACTTATTGTTAAGTAAATATATATATAATATATAAGATTAAAAATGGGCTAGAGGATAGGTTTTACTCTTTTTTTCTGCTTTGTTTTTTATTTCTGTTGGAAGTAGCATCAGTGATACACTTCCACAATATTTGCTCTTTCACTTCCACAGATACTGTTGAGATGCCCTTGCCAAATGAATGCTTGGATAGGTTTGGAACTTAAAATTAATTTGGCAGATGTTATAATGACCTTTTTGACTCACTTTTCTTAAAATCTAATCAAAAACATGATTGCCTTCTAGTGTTTATTGTTTTTTCAAGGGTAGCTGAATACATGGTTATCCAGGTGATTTGTGGGGTGTTCAGGCATATGACAAAACCACTAGTGGTTGTAACCGTGTTTTTTTTTCTTCTCTTCCTCTCTCTCCTCTCCCCTGAGCAAGGAAAGGAGAGAAGATTTCTATGAAAGTTACATAAAGATAAACCCCACTAGGAAGATTTTAAAAGCATAATTTGAAAATATTTGCATTTATCTGCTTAGGTTCTAAATTCCAGGCTAATCTGATATATAGCTAGAATATAGCTCTTGTTAATTTGAATGTAACACTTTCCAAGTATTTAAATAGTATTGCATTTTCTTTTTTTTTAACCTCCCTTATTTTTTTCCCCTCACAATCATAAAATAATGGGACAAGATGGTTGTATTGTGTGATGAGTTTTTAAAATGTTGTTCTTTCTAGCTGATTTCATGCCAATTTTGGGAACCAACCTAAACCCCGAATTCATTTCTGTGTGTAACAATGCCACCTGGGCAATTGGAGAAATCTCTATCCAGATGGGTAAGATTTTATTTTTTCTTTAAATCTCTGCACATTTAGAATTATTTGTCTGGGTGTTTTGGATGAATTTTTTTTAAGTGATACCTTTATGTTAATATTTAAATTATATTTGTGGTCCTTGTCCTTGTTAGTAAGTTAAGTGTACATGTTCTGTTTACATTATGTATATTAATGGTCATTTTCTTCTGATTTTTTTCAATTGTTGTTTCAGGTATAGAAATGCAGCCTTATATTCCAATGGTCTTGCACCAGCTTGTAGAAATAATTAACAGACCCAACACACCAAAGACGTTGTTAGAGAACACAGGTACCCAGAAAATAACCTGTACATGGTGATGGGAATTAGAAAGTTTTCTTAATAATTATTGTTTGAAATTGCATAGGGGAACCACACCAGAACTGATTTTGTTATGTACTTGTCTCTTATAAGCAAAAGCAACTCTGTTTTGCACAAGCTCTTACAAGTCTCAGTCTTGCAGCAAATCATATATCTAGATTCTAATTGCTTTCTCCTTTTATAACATTTATTATATCTATTTATCATCTGTTTAATCATTCTTCTGGTTTTATTTATGTATTAAATATGACAAATATATGCAGTAACACTTAGGACTTAATTTCTCACTGATTTTGATGTATGCAAGTCCTTACATGTGTACTGTATATATATGTCTAGTGTTGGAAAAAATATAATTGGCAAATATAAAACAATGAACTCTTTGAATTTGCACTTTTTTTTAAGATAAACTTACAATATCATGCACAAAAATCTAGATCTGTGATGGCAGTTTTACCACGACATAACTGAAATTATGTTTAATTTCTGTTACCTGTCACTTAATAACAAATTCCTGAAAAGAATTCTAATAATGGCATGCATATTTTATGTTCTGGCTTTGCATTCCAAATTGGGAGTAATTCCCAAATGCTTTACTGAATTGGAATTCCTGAGGCTTGTTTCTTTTGCATTTATAGAGGGCATGTTCTGGTATAAAAAGCACCTTCCATACTTGAGCAAAAAATTTTTAGATAATGCAATGGGTTTATTTTGTATACTGTTTTACTAATTGAGGACTTTTTTCCTTCTCTTTGTAAACTGTCTTGTAAGAAAATGACAGTTCAGTTGCTATATCTGGCGTGATTGAATATGATGCAAATACAAGGGTACAGTTATACTTTCTGAGTAAAGCAAGAGATAACTTGGAGAGATTTTGGAAAGCATGTTTTTCCTTCAGTATTCTCTGAACTTAAAAAGCTGCACTTTCTCTGCTCCTCTATCCCATTTAGTATGGAAGGTGAACTTGAAGGAAAATTTACTTAGTTTTTTGGCATATTGTAGGTACTACTTTTTGAAAAAAAGAATTTTGAATCAAATACCTAGTTGTGAAATTTACCATGGAATAGTGTGACAGTATAATACTATAGTAGTGTAACAATGTAAGTTTTCCTTATCCCTGTCCTGACTCCCCTCCTCTGCACTGATGGCTGTGTATTACCTGTAACTGAGAGGCATCCAATAGTTAAAGGTATGCTTCCATCGTTGTTAAGAGAAATTTTGGAAGCATTCAAACACTGATTTTTTTTTTAAATTCTCTTAATAGTTATTTTAAATGTGAATGGATAACTGCAAATAAATGTTGAGTGTGGTGTACTTATTATAAGTTTGTTGTGGGATATTTTGTTTTGTGCCACTAGTATATGCAAGAGTACTACTGGTTTTGCTGTAGCTTGCTGTGTAATTATGAAAGCAGTTGGGAAAACACACTTTGACAGAGATTTCTATTTGTTGTTCAAGCTGTAGCTGTAAGAATTTACAGATTAAACTTAAAACTGTATTTTCGTTTGAACTTCAGTGAAGTTTTGTAAGATAGTAAAAAAATTTAGACACTGTATATGGAAATCAAGTACACCACTACGTTAACAGTGAGCTCCATCACATGGAATTAATATGTTTCAGACTGCTAGTTATATCCTACACCAAACTTCTATTTGAGAAAGCATCATCTGCTTTATTGCATGTTTCATGAATCTGTTCACAAATGCCTGTTAATTAGTGTTGCATAGTATGTCCCTTGAACATAGGTTTCCTTTTTCTGCTTCATACAAATCTGCTGGATTTTAGTATTATTCATGTATTTTGCTTCAAGTAATTCTGATACATTATTCCCCACCCTCTCCTTTTTCTAAAGATTAATCTTTTGTGAGTTGAGCAAACACCATTAAAACACATTTGTATAATGATACTTTATTTGGTCTGTCCCTCAGAATAAAAAACCAAACATCACGTGGTGAAGCAATTTTGCTTTTCATGTGTCCTAATGCTTTGGTATCAGAGGTCAGATTCTTGTACATCTTAAAAGGAAAACTTTGTGAGCAGGAGAAATACTAAGATTAAGGAATTAATGTTCTGCAGTCAGTTGCTTTCAGTTAACAACCATTTTTAATTAAATTCTCTGAGATTATGACGAAGACAAGCATTGGTTACTCTTTGAGAAGTGTTCAATCTATTTAGGATTTTCAGACAGACCACAATATATTCCATATAAAAGTATTTGGAAATGTATTTTTATTGACAGATTAGGTCTATAAAATCCCTGAATTCTAAATTTTGGATAAAATCAAGTGCTTAGAATACTTGATACTAAAACTGAAAATTATTAATTTCCTTTTTTAAAAAAATATCCTTATAATACATTTCAATAAAAACTTTAAATGTGTAGAGGTAAATTTACTGCAGATGATTACTCTAAAGGGGGACAGAGTGACTGCTTACTTCAGCCTTTGGATTTAAAATTGTGTTTTTGGTGTTCTCTCATACTTCTTTAATTTTTCTTTTACCCTGGAGACTATGCCATATATGTTGCTGCCTCTTATTTAGGGGGTGGTAATAAACAGCACTGGTGAAATCTTATGTTTATTATCATACACAGATTCTGTTGGTTTCTGTTTCTGAGTTATTTGTTGTTTTTTCTTTATTTTTTCTCCTCCCCCCTCATTTGCTCATGTCTTGGTTGGCGTTTGGTGGTGTATAACCGTGATTGCGTTACCTTAGCAATAACAATTGGTCGTCTTGGTTACGTTTGTCCTCAAGAGGTGGCACCCATGCTACAGCAGTTTATAAGACCCTGGTGTGTATTATTCAATCTTTTTTTTTTAACTCATTTTTCTTCACTCTCTTTCTTTCTTTCTTTCTTTCTTTCTTTCTTTCTTTCTTCTCTCTNTTTATGTTGTGGCTAACGACTAATTTATGCATGGGATAAGATTGTCACATGCTTGCTGTGTTAAAGCTTGACTATGAAAGAGCATTTTAAAATCCACCAGAATGATAATACAATGCATGCAAATATTGTAAAATTTAAACCGTGCATTACCTAAAATTCAGTCTGAGGCTTGAAATGCTGTAAGGAATATATGTTTATAGATTTGTTACGTATAAAATAGCTTGCTTGCTGCTGTTAAAGTTCAATAACTGTTCTGTAAGTGGTATCTGACATAATTCATACTGTGACAGTATTTTATGTTCCACTTCTAATAATGGTAGTTTCTATAAGTATTTCAGATACATGTTTCTTTTGTATTTAATGGAATAGAGGTCACACTTTCTGACTACAGTATAACAAAAAAGACAGATTCTGAGGTGATGCCTAATGTGGGATTATGCTAGTGAAAACTGTGCGCAACAAGTGTTTTTCTAAGTGGTCAAAATTGTGTTTCAGATCATCCTATCAGTGTGACTTATTCCATCAGATACTGTCATCTAATTTTGACTTGATTGAAGAAAAGTAATGGAGTTACCTAAGTTTTGCTTTCCAATTTGTTAGGTGCACCTCTCTGCGAAACATAAGAGACAATGAGGAAAAGGACTCAGCGTTCCGCGGGATTTGTACCATGATTACGGTCAACCCCAGTGGAGTAGTCCAAGTAAGATACATTAATAGATGTTAACTTTTCTTTACTCATGTGAAATTTAGTGAAGGCTGTATAGGGAGGATGAAAACATTCACCTTGAAGAGATTCACTGCAGTACATGATGTAGCTTTAATTTGATGTTAAGGAACTCAAAAATGTTTATACTGTTTGTGATCCGTATCATGATGCTTCAGTAATTGTTATCTAAAAAAGAAAGGGGAAGAGAGGTTTTGCTAAAATCAGTTTTTGTCTTTCACTGGCAATGAATATGTAAACAACTTTGATTAAAATAAGTATTTTGATACTTCTGTCAGGTTGTGGTCAGGATCTGTATGCAAATATAAGGTAAAAGTGAACATTCTTAAACCCATTTTCCAGATGTAACCTCAGTTTTTAAAACAAGAAACAGAACAAAACCAGTAACCACCCCTTCATTTTTAACAGTTGGATAGGGAAGATTCTGTTTCAACTTCAGATAATTTTTTCAAATAGTCAATGTGACAATGAACATTCATCTCTTCAAAATAAACATGGTACAGTTGAAGAATAGAACATGACTTGATCTTCAGTCTGCACACCTTTAAAGTAAAGCTGTATCAATGTAATATTTCTAAGAGGATAACAAAACTTATCTTTCCCTCTTCTCTGCCTGGAATTCTTCTTCAAGAATTGAGCATTTACCTTGTTTTGAAATTTTCAGTTCACTTCATTTAGGCCTTACTCTGTACTTTACATTTCAGTCTTCCACTGTCTTTTCATTCATGTAGCTTACAGAGAGGGGTTAAATAAGGACCCATTTCAGTAACTCATCTCTCCTCTCTAGTCTTCATACTCAGTTCCTATTATGTGCATTAGCAGCTTTGTTTTTAAAGACTGGTGTTCTATTGGTGTAGGAGGAGGTAATGCACGACAGCAAATTAATGGAATATAGGGATTTTGAGGTGGCTTTAGTTTTGAACCTGTGTGATAAATGTTCCCTGTGTCCCAGAAAAAGACTACTTAAAGAAATAAACCAGCTTTTTTTCCCTAACTGGAAATGTGTGAGAGATGCATTTGTTGCTTGTGACTAAAGTAAGTAGATCTTGCCTTTGTATGTGTACTGCAGAAATTGAAATTATATTAGTGTGATGCAAAGGGCAGAGTTGGGGTTGATATCACTGTGGTTTAATTTAAGACACCCAGCAATTTCTGTTGCTGAACATTTAGGTGTAAAATAATTTACCATTGTCTGAATTGAGTGAAAAATAAATACATAAAAGCGAAAGCAGTTGTGAATTAGGATCAAAGACCATCCACGATTTACAGAATGAACATCAAGCATTTTTTTCAGATGTATAAGTTGAGATTTCTAACCTATATGATTATTTAATCTTTTAGGACTTTATTTTTTTTTGTGATGCTGTTGCATCATGGATTAGCCCAAAAGATGATCTTCGAGACATGTTCTGTAAGGTAAGGTTGCTAAGGTAACAGTCTATTCTAGTGGTGGCTGTTTTACATCCTCTGGTTTCTTTCTGTTTCACTGCTGGCACTTACTGTGTTTGTGGTCATGGAGGTTCCTCTGCCCCTTGTGGGTCATGCAAGGTCATAAATTGTCAGACAAGGCGTGAAAGTCCTGACTTTTTTTTAAATTTGTATCCTTGTGTATGCATTTGGATTATTCCAAACTTTTTCAAATAGTTGCAAAGTTCACCTGAGGTGTTTCTTGAAGGGATAATGATCCTCAAACAGCTTTTAATAATGTCCAGCCTACTATGTTTTTCCTGCATTTGGAAGAACAGGCGAGTTTATACTACATGTAAGAATGTATTTTTTTTTTTTTTTTCAGAAAATGAGATTTGTGTGATTCAAGACTTTTTTGCCACAAAAATGGCTATGTTATTTTGGAGACACACATAAGTTTCAAATTAAAATTATCCCAGTGGTATCTTACTTGTTTCTCCTAACGCCTGCTGAAAATAAGAGATTGCTTAATCCTCCTCAGAATCCCTCTTGGTTGTGTAAATTTCAATAAACTTATAAATAAACATACACTTAAACCCTAGAATACATCTTGTACATCTTAAAAAGAAAACTTTTGTGAGCAGGAGAAATACTAGGATTAAAGAATTAATGTTCTGCAGTCAGTTGTTTTGAGTTAGCAACCATTTTAAATTAAATTCTCTATGAGATTATGACAAAGACAAACATTGGCAAAAACCTAGGCAAAGAGTTAAAATTTAAACAAAAGGACTGTTTGCCTTGCAAGCAAGCAAAAAACCCAAAAAAAGCCCCACCTAGAATGTGATAGATTGTATTTTGGCACTGGTATCTTTAAAAAAAAGAGGGAGAAATGGTTCGCCTCGCAAGTTCTAAGGTTTAATCCCCATTTTTAGGAAGTTCTATGTCAAAAGTAAGTTTCATAATGTTCTTAAAGCGAAAATGGAGGATATTCTTAAGTACTTATTAGGATCATGGGTCAGTATTGTCACTTTTTCTTCAATTACTGATGTGTGAGCATCAAATCAGAAGCTAGAACTTTTCTATCCCATCTTTAAGAGCAGAGACAGAAATCTCACTGTCCTAGTTAGTCTCTCAGATAACCTGCCTCCTTCCAAGGAACTTTAAAATTGGAAAAGGCACAGCTCTAAGTATTCTAACATCAGCAGAACAAAACAGTAATTACAACTCTAAAGTAGGTCCTGGATAGAGTCTGTGATGATTGCCCAAAGCAGTCTCACTGCACCAGTCCTTCAGCAGGTTAAACTCCTCTTTTTCAGATTCTTTCCATGTTATCTCTTTAGGATACAATGCATTCAAACTTAACAGAGTGGTTCTTGGACACTTAGCATAAGGACATCCTTGCTTTTTTAAGCAAGCAATTTTAAAGTAGATTTTGGGTTTTGCCTTGCAGGAAAGGAGATGAAGCTTTCTTCAGTGATAGCATGGAGGGTTTTTAGACTACTTCTTCATGAATATGTGATTGCTGTAGTCCCAATTAGATGTTTTTCCCACAATAATTATGACTTTTAGGAATAAGGGAAAGAAACTGGATTTGTCCAGGCTTTGGTTTTCTTTTTTATTTATTTTTTAGTACTAGAACTGTAAGAGAAATTACTTTCAAGAGATGGATAGATTCGCTGCCAGTGTTAAAATCTGACTCACAATCTTTTGTCATACCTGAGCAGTGTTAGATTTTCAGTAGTTTCTTAGGAGCTGGTTAATGTGACTCTTTGGGTTTAGGAAAGAGCCTGCTTGTGGGAGGGAGAAAAGCAGTAAGTTAACTGGTTGCATGTAATGTCATTACCACTACATCTGATTAAAAACAGCTCTGCTTGACAGTCTTGTGTTGACTGTGAACTTGTTACCATGACCTTGAATTTCGACATCACTTTTTATTTGAGGATGTGTGTTCATTACAGACTTCCACAATTCAGTTACACTGAATGTAAAAAGGAAAAACAAAGCTCTGGATTTTCTTGGTATAATTTTATATGAGGAACAGCAATTTTGTCTGGTTTTGTCCTTTCTAATATTTGGCTTTTACAGAGATTTGGCAATTTTAAGAGAACATACTAAAATTTTTTCTGATAGTGTAATTTTCTTTTCATTTAGTTTGTTACATCACAAGGTCCAGGCTGAAACCTGGGGATTATTTGTTTTCCTCTTTCACTGGCTTTTGATTGCCATTGACTGTGGATCCCTGTTCTTTCAAAACAAAGAAGATTCTAAGAGCTTCATTTTTAGTTGTCTTACAGGTTCTATGCAGAAAACAGAGTTCTCAAAGATTCTGTATTTGTGCTAGAAATTGACAGATATTCATTCTGTCAAAAGCTGGCTGCTGTTTAACTCAGCTTGCCACAACATACTTCATATTTATTAAAAAAATAAATGTGAGTACAGTAGTCTTAAAATATGTGGACTGTGTCAATTGATAAGATGGATGGATGGACAGATGGACAGATGGATGGACAGATGGACGGACGGACGGACAAAAAATGAATTGAAAAAATTACAAATAAACATTCTGAAATGGCTTAACCCTGTGTTTTAAGTCACATACACTAGTTTGTGTGGGTAGCTATATTCTTTATGTCATCTTTTAAGAAACACATTAAGAAAGACCTTGCTCTACTTTCTTTGCTTCTTTGTAGCATTTCAGTATAATGGAGAATTCAAATTGCCAGATGTACAACTCAGCAGCTTGTGGCATATGAGGCTAGTAAATAATGTACCCTCAGTTCTTTGCTTATTTTGACTTCCACTTTCTCATTTGTAGATTCTTCATGGATTTAAAAATCAAGTTGGGGATGAGAATTGGAGGCGTTTCTCTGACCAGTTTCCTCTTCCCTTAAAAGAGCGCCTTGCAGCTTACTATGGAGTTTAACCTCATGCACTGTAGCTGCAGTCCCATAATTAGAGGTAAGTACATGAGTCTTGCTTGCCAGAGAGAGCTGAGACTTCCTCCCTGTTGCATCATGTGAAACATAATTAATTCATCAGTTTAGAATTGCTGAGATATACTGGAGGAGGTATTTTTCCTTCCTATATAAAGGAAAGAAAGAAGGGATGATAGTACACTTAAATGATGGTGATTGTAGCAAAAGCATTTGTCTGATTTTTTTTTATTGTTACAGAGAGAGAAAGAACGAAAGAAAAACTGAGTCTATGATACACACATTAGTTTATCAAGAAAGTGTAGGTATAAAAAGTGCTGGTTCAAGATTAATAAACAAAGTGATGAATAAGATCTCCAAGTCATTGTACTAAAGACACAGGCTACCTTCTATGTTATGAATTAATAGGTGGCAGATGTGGTCTAAGTGGGAACACTCTTCTAGCATAAGAAAGCAGGTTTGTTAAGACACTAGCTATGAGAAGTCCTAACTACATACTGAATGATGTTTCCCCTGAACAGAGAATAATTTGATGGGGAGGCTGATGTGTTTATTATTGGCATGTTCCATTTTGTGTGTCAACTCAGAATTGTTAGACACCTCTGTGTGGAGAATGATTCAGCTTCAACAAAGAGCATTGAAAGTGATTCCAGAGTAGCTGTATTATTATTATACCACCTTGCTTTGTATGCTGCCTGTGTACTTTGTATAAAGCAAATTTCCCATGTGTGATACTGTGAAGAGATTATTATATTACCCAAGATATACCCAATTATATTATTATATTACCCAAGAAAGGGAATGAATTAAGTTTATTATTTTACTCTTTATACAATTTTGATACTTCTAGTAGAATTTTTGTACTGAAATTAGGTGAGTCATGCAGTTCTGTTCAGTGTTGAATGGACAACTATTTAAAACTCAGCCTAAGATTTTTTCAAAGTCATAAAAAATCCTCTTTGCATTACATGTTTGGAACAATGCACTAAAAATAAAACTGCTACATACTTACCAGTGAGGGCATTTTAGTTCTAACATAGGGATGTTTTCTCCTCCTGATGAAAAGGAAACCAAAGTGATAAAAGCCACCATTACTCTCAGTTTCAACTGCAGAGAAGCTATGCCTAGCTTTTAATCCACTCAAAAGGGAAGCTGCTAGGTCAGTTGCAGATATGCTTTAATATTCTTTCTCAATGTCATAACTGCCTCGTAATTTTGTGCTAAAAATGGAAAAACTAGTTAGAATATATAGGGCTGCTTTTATCTTAAATCTAAGTTTAGCACAATAGTGGAACTCTCAATGTAGCTTCAAAGCATATATTGTTGTTTCATGAATAATAACTTATCTGATACAAATGGGCTGGTTTCTTAACAGACTTAAAAGGGAACATTAGGCATAAATCCATTTTTAAGTCAGAGATTGACACTTAGTGCTTGAAAAAGACTCTATTTATCTATCTGCCAAAGGTTCAAGGTAAGATGAAATGATACCATTATCTTTTCCTTTTACAGGTCCTTCAGTCTGGGAGACTATGAGGGAGCCTCTGCACCCAGGGAAAATGTTACCCTTTACTGGGGGGAAGGGTAAACCAGTAGGGAATACAGTACAATCCCAACCCTACTGGGAGGGGCGGGAGGGAGGTGTTGCCGTCACTGTATTAAGTCGATGTTGGGAAATGTTTTAACATCTGGAGCCTTTGTGGGTGGAAATCTGTCTCCTATTACACCTCTGCACTGGATGTGAAGAAGAAAAAAAAAAGAATCTAGTCACAAAACAGCACATTCTGGAATATTGTGGGGATTTGTACCAAAATAAGAAACCATATAATTGAACCATAGGGATACGTAAAGAGGAAAAATATTTTGCGCACAATAAAGGAAACCTAAGAATGGGGGTCACAAACAGTAAAAGGCTTTCTTTTTTGTTTTCTGTTTTTTTAAGTAAGGGTTTTCTACATTATTTCATCCTGCTTGAGGGGATTTCTAGGTATTTGCATGTTAATGAAGAACTACACAAACGAAGTTAGTACAGTTAAAATGCAGCTTGTGTCTGTATTAGGAACAGGCACTTGCAGTGTACAGTATAGAATCCCATCGTAAAATAATAAAGGTTAACTTGGATAAATGAAGCAACCTGCAAGCTGCCAAATAAGTCACTCCTTTCATTTTTGGGGTAAGGAGAGGGACACTGCAAAGGAAAGATTGACATCTTAATTTTTACATTAAGAAAAACAACCAAGGTAGTGGATATGATTTTATTATTGTACTTTGTTAGTTTTGATTTTTAGAGTAAGGCATTATTCTTAACTTGCAGTTTAAGGTTCAGGCATGCATTCTGGCTCATAGTGATCAGAAGTAATTTTAATTAGTGGGAAAGTAGCATGCTTGCATCACATAGAGTGAAATTGGTATACATTTACCTATGTTGCGCCAGTTTTGTGTTGCAGTTTACCAATTCAATATAGCCCTGCATTTAAAATTCCTTTTTAAGATTCAGTGGAATTTATTTTTATTAAGAATATAGATATAAAGTACTGTAGTTAACAATTAGGCCTTGAAATACCTTTTTAGGATCTGTTAAGAATAAGATTGATATTGTATTGTGTGTAACCTGCACAATGTGGAAAGCTGATATAGCTGTGCAAAATATTTGCCTCTGTGCTGTCAGTGTGATGTGCTTTCTGCATGGTTATATACTAGTGATTTTATCAGAATCTCTAAAATGAGTTACATGGTAAGACCCGTTAAAGGCTGCATAAATGTTAGTTGGCACGTAAAGACAATTGTAGAAGTTGATGACAAGATTGCTATATTTGTGTTTATTCCCACTCAACGTATTACCTTCTACGCTTTCTTTTTGTTCAAAGCATGATCTTAAAGAGATGTTTAAGTTAATGGATGTAATGCAGGGTATCTACACTGTATTGGCGCATGTTGGTGGCCCTTTGTGATGTAGTTAAATGCACAAGGGTGCAAGTTTAAAGCTACAGAGTGAAAGTTGGTTTGGATCCTCTTCATTTCATTGTTTAGCTTTTCTGTTGTGTTTTTTTTTCTCTACTTACATGTATTCCTGTGAATAAATCCTTGTTAAGTTAACGCTTTACTTTTCCTTCCATGTGTATTTTCTTATGTACTGTGAATGTGAAATCCTAACTGGTACACTTGATCTTGTGTCCATCTGAAAGTGGCAAGTCTTTATTAATTTAGATTGCCTAAAGAGTATCCCATGATGATAAAGGAAAATGGAGAGATTTTTAACTCTGCTGGTCAGAGGTGAAGCCACACCTTTCCATTTTTCAAGTGCTGCATTATTAATCTGCAAAACAAAATTAAGCCATAACAGCCTTTTTGTAGATTTAGTTTCTCACCTTTGCATTGCAGAATGGATACTGGATAACAGTTTTTGGTTTAGTTGGTGTTTTTTGGTTTGGTGTTTTTTTGGGGGCTGCTTTTTGTTTTGTTTGGGGTTTTTGGGGGGTTTTTTTTTTGTTTTTTGTTTTTTTGTTTTTTGGGTTATTTTGGTGGGATTTTTTGTTGGTGGTGTTGGTTTATTTTGGTTTTTTGGTTTTGTTTTTTTTTTTTTGTTGGTTGGTTGGTTTTTATTTTTTTGTTTTGGGCATTTTGGGGGGTTTTGGAAGGGATTGCGGGATTTTTTTGGGTGTTTTTTTTTTGTTTGTTTGTTTTGGTTTGGAGTTTTGGGGATATTTTTGTTGTGTTTGATTCGGGATTTTTTTTGTTGTTTTTATTTGGTTTGTGTTTTTTGGGGTGGTTTTTGTTTTTTATTTTTTTTTTGTTGGGGCTTTTTTAAGAACTTGCTCTTCTTTGCATGGTTCTGTTCTCTGACTGTTGAATGATTTAGCCATTGCACTGAAGTTTGAGCTGTGTGAGTGTGAACTTATAAATGCAGTTTAAAGAGTTTTAGACTTTTTTTTTTCAATGCATGATCACATGCATGTTTTATGTTCCTCCCCCTCTTTTTTTTGGCTTTGCAAATTTTAGTGGATTATGCCTGAAGCATAGTTTGAACATGTACTGTATGAAATTTTTGATATTTGTACTGGTATTTGATAATACCAGTACATAGTATTTATTCAATTTGATCAAAATTGCATGTGATAACTTGCTTTCAAGTTACATTACTTTGATAACAAACCAAAAATACCTTCTCAACTAATAACTCTGGTATAAATTAGTAGAATTAAATAAAAATACTTTAATTTTGAAAGGGAACATTGCCGCTCAACACTTAGCAAGGTGGGATATTATTTTAGACCCAAACTTGCTTTAATTCTAAATGTTTAAACATTAAGGAAGAGTTTCAGAGAAATGACATTAAAATTTTTGTAGAATAGAAAACCTACCCAAATAATATAGTAGCATAACAACTAAACTTCTTAAATTTCAAAAAGCCCCTTTAACCAAATAAAACCACTCCACCTCACCTTGCATTAGCTTAGGATGCCACTTTTGTACATATTAGTTTTAATACATACTTGTACAGATGTGAACTGATCTGGTATGACAGCAAGGAAAATAATTACAAAGGGCAGGAATAACCAGTACAGGAATAAACAAAATAGTATTTTGTATCAGTAAGTTATTTCATGGTATATTTTAAAGCAAATAAACTATATTCCTAATGCATAATATAGTGCAGAGATTTGCAGAAGCCTTTTAGGGTGTAATGTGAGGTAAGAGAAGTTCTGACACAGCATTAATATTTAAAACTGAATTATTGCATCATGGGATATATAAAAAGCATCTTAATTCTTGTGGTGTAGTCTTGACAGTTCTTGAATGTTGACTGAATGTTTATACTGGTAGAATTGTGAGTTTGTCTTTGTTACATTCCAGTGTTTCTGCCTCTTGGCATGCTGAAAGCACGGCTTCCTTCATTTGCTCCTTACACACTGGAAAAGTGCTGTTAGTGTGCTAAACTACAGAAATAGCCGCTGCTACGTAATGGTGTAGATTTTCTACTTGAATAATTTTGTTGTAGGAACCTCAGGAGGTCAGTGTTTACTGTTTTTATATATGCCTTTTTCCTGTTTTGAGTTTCCCTTCTTGAAGGATTCTGAGAGTGAAAAAAAGCTGCTGATCAACCTAAGTTGGTAACAGAAAGTGTATTCAAAATCCTTACAAATGCATCTTTTTGGCAGTTCAAAATTGCTGTTAAATTAGTCTTAAGTGAAGTTCACTATTAATTTTTTTTCATAACGCAGTCATAAAACCGCTCATTTCATTTTGGAAAACAGATTAGAGTAGTTCATTATGTTAACCAGTGCAAGTAAAAGTAGTCAGTTTTGTATTTTTTTTCCAAAGCTTGATTATTTTCTAAATCAGTGAGTATGTATATATTTAAATTATAAGAAGCTAATTCTTATGCTTTTATTTCATTGCTCCTTGAAGCTTGTACTCAGAAGATCACTTTTAGAAGAATAGGTTAAAATTTGTAATCATAATTTTTAAAAGTTATGAAGTAGCATAAATTTTGTAACTAATAATATTGATACACACTGTGATTTTTTTTTTTAGGACTTTTTTGTTGGCATCAGTCTTAATTACTTAAACTGCATATATTGTATAATAGTAAAATGTATATTTTAAAACTTCAAGTGGCTTTCCTTGAGCAAAACTCATTGCTACTTAGAAATATTCAAATACTAGCTTTATCTCAGGTGAATACCTTTTTGTTCAGAACACATGCTAATAAAAATGTGTTGTAATTTTATCAGTTTACGTATTTCATTTAGGCAGCTCCTCTTGCTTAAACTTACTCTAAATTAACCTTCTACTGTTGGACAATAATGACTTTTGTTTCACCTATTGTATTCATATTGAATGTATTAACAGATAAAAGTGCAAAAATATTCTTCCCTTGAGGAGAATGCATCCATATTCAAACGACTGAACTATTTCTTTAAAAATGCTTTAAATGCAACATTAAATTGGAAATCTTTTGTTTCAGATTTTTTCAAGGAAAGAAGTTGTAGCTTAACACTAACTGCTTCCATGCTATCTCTTTCATGAGTACGATAGATGCATAAAGCTTTTATATAGGGTCTAAAGTGTGACTTTTTATCTTAGCTAAAGGTTAAGCTCTACAATGAAATGGCAAAACATCCTGCAGTTAATCTCAGTTAGATGCTGATGTAGTTTGCACACATATTTGTTATAATACTACATAACCTCACCTTAAATAAATAAAGCTTGTTCAGTAGCTATGTATTTCACTCACCTATGCATTCTCCAGGATGATTTGTATCCATCAGTCTTCTATGTATTCTTCAGTAGAAACTGCATTTTGTCTGCCACTGATGCTTGCTCTTTGCACTTAACGGTTAGAGCAAGCCAGTGTTAAATGGGGAACTGAGGCAAGTACTCTTCTTGCTTGCCTTTTATATTCTGCTGAAATGGTGATACTCACTTGCTTGAATGTACATAAATGAGGGAAGTTTGAAATGGCTCTATAGGATGAATCCATGTGTGGTGTTACAGTATGCTTTAAGTAAGCCAAATCCACATCTCAAAGAATTCAGCACTTAGAGTATAGTGTTGTTGTGTTGTGCTACTTTCACTTTAGGTCTCTATTTCCTTATTTTGGGTGAGCAACAAAATTAAGGTTTGGGTGTTTTTTCTGAGGACAGCAATGAGAATAAAAAGATTGGTGTAAGGAGGTTTATTTGGCTGAAATCTGCAGTGTAATATCCTTTTTTTGTGGAAAGAGATAGTTGTGTTGTACATTGTCTGACTTATTGATACTAGAGACTTCTGAAATTATAAATTGGATGAAGTACACAAAATACTTTTAAATGAAAGGTGACCCAATCTTTCTGCTGACAACTTAGGTTGTATAAGTTTTGCTTGAAAGCTTTAAATCTTACGT
>VWZU01017943.1:21677-32349 GCA_013397095.1 Sterrhoptilus dennistouni
TGCTAACAGAACTTCATTTTAAATAGAATATGGTTTTAATTTTTGATAAGCTGCTGAATTTTAAAAGAGTTTTTGGGGCCACCAAATATTTTGGATCATGCAGAGAATATATATTGTACTGTAGTAATTTTGTATTTACATTTGTATGATGTGACATAATAGATGTGAATGTTAATCACTGCTTGACTATGTTAATAAAGTTGTTGAAATATAGATGCTGCATTCCAATTTTTGATTAAATGATTAAAATTTATTGTTCAATATATGTTTTGCCTGACCCAGTAGTACAGAACTCTTCTGGTTCACACATGTAGATATTAGAATCTGAAGTAAGGATTTTCATTTTACCTGAGAGAGCATGTTCTTTGGATAATTTAATGTTAGTTTAGTTTAGATACTTCATGCTGCTTGAGGGTAAATTAATGTTAAAAAAAGGAGGTTTAGGTGGATCGAAATTATAATCTGTTGGGTGATAACTGGTAACTACTACTGAGAAATGTTACATTAACTGTGTTTCTTTAGACAGTTGATACTTCTTGCTAAGTCAGACCAAATGGGAAAGAGGAGAAAAATTTTGTACTTATTTCCAGGGTTATCAATAATGTGAGTAATTAAACAATGAGTAAACAAGAAATAAATTTAAATTATTCAAGACCTTGAACCAAATCTTGCAATGGTCTTAGTCTAATTTTATCTAGCTTTCATGGGATTGTGATAATACAAACTATTTAAAGAGCTGTCCTTAGAGAACTTTAGAAAGTTCTATAGTTTAGAAGTCTCTAAAATATGAAACAACAGTTCCTTTCAATCCACTCATGTGGAGCTGAACATTTTATGTTCCCTTCTGGTATTTAACATTTGTTTATCTATTGAACATTTTATTGAACTTAGTCATTACCGTGTATAAAGCAGTCTTTGCTAGACATACCTCATGGTCTAAGTTGTCTACATGCTATTGACTGACTGTTTACTATAGCAATAAAATGCATACATATAAATGCCATAATGAAATTTACAGTAGAAACTAATTGCTGCATACTTGGCTGATGAAACTCTGCTTAATGAAGGACTTCCGTTTTCAGAAGCAGGAGAAGGCCACGGAACAGCCGTGTAGGGACCAAGCTGCTTGGCAGATATGCCAGTTCCTGGTGGCTGAACACATCAGTGCCTGTGTGGGAGGGGATTGGGGAAGTTCAGCTTTCTTTGAATTTAGACATTCCCACTCACCTTATGTGGTGACAGCACGCTGCTGTCAGTTTTTGTTCAAGTTTTCTGCTGTCAGCTCAAAGCCTGGTTCTAAGCTGTGGCCGCTGATTTTGAGTCCAAGATTAATTACTACCTGTATTTAAAAATGTTAGAAGGGGGAAGTACATTTTGAGTAAGGGAAATGAATGTTGCAAAGCTTGTGGAATGGTACAAAAGCATGAAAATTAATTTAACATCCTGGTATTTGTTTTTTAAAAAACGGCATTTAAAGTTTTACTTGAATGAAGAAACATTTCAATAGACTTCGAGTGTGTAGAAAATAATTTACGTATTGTAAGTGCTCACAGAGTAGTTGTTGGTAGATTTTGTTATCTGAGAATGAATCACAGTGAAACATACTGCATTATAAAGAACTGATCTTTCACAGGCATTACACTTGTTCTGCATAAAATGAGCAGTATAGTCTATTGAAACCAAATTAACATCCAAATGTTAATCTGAAAAAAGATTTAACATTGAGTCATTTCCTAAAATCCATCCAATTTAAGGAAAACGGATGTAATTATGTTGAACATGTACTGATGCATAGCTATATAAGTGAAGGCATATAAGGCATTATTTTTGAGTCATGGTTTTTAGGGCTTTTTTTTTTTTTTGGTGATAACAATTCTGTCTACCAGACTTCAATTTGAATTGTGAAAATTAAAATGGAGGTTATGTATAGCTATAGGTATCTTCAGGTATAAATATTGGTTTTCAATTTTTATTTTATAATTTTGAAATATATGGAAATATATACTTCAAGATACATCAAAATCTGGAATAAAATGTTGTTATACTGACAGTTTTACCTTTTTCCCCCCCCTTTTTTTTAGTCCCTCTTGGCAAAGGGAATGGTCATAAATCTATTGTACTAAAAATACAGGGGAACTTGAAGTCCTCCTGTGTTGAAAGCATACAGGTTATTTAGATCATAACTACTGCAGTGTTACTGTAACTTATGCCAATATTTTTAAACTTTCCATTATTTCTCTCTGCACCCTCTGTGCTTAATAGAAATGTTAAACAGAATTTTATTTCTGTGATAAAATACACAAAGGAAAGTGAGATTTATTTACCTGCCCTTTTATCCTGGAATTATTGTAAAGTAATGTCTTTAAAGGGTAGTGTATATTCAATTTACAGTTTTCTCAAGCTATCTTTTAGCTTTACATTTATGGTGACTTATTGAGAAGTTCCTGTGACTTACAGGTATTGAAACTAAAGGGTTGTGTAGCTTGAAAACTCAAAACAGTGAAGGATACCATTAAAAGGGGGATTTTCCTTATAAACAAAACCACAAAAAAAGTGCAAAATTGTTTTACAACTGAATTTTAATGTATTTTTCTTCCTAGAAACATGTCTTTCAGTGTCTTCTTTTAATAAAATCATTATCTCAAATGGAGGTTTTGAGTCATTTTACATGGTGGGGGGTTTTTTCTCCTTAACATATTGATGGTCATTGTCTCGCATATGTTTTTCATTCTGAAAATGCTCAAATAAACATTTTGGAATCATGTGTGTAAATGTATGCACCTTTTCCTTCTGGCTTTGGAAGATCAGATTAACCACATGACAAACTAAAAATTCAAATATTCATTTTTTTAAATTTACATATCTTAGCATAAGGCAGTAAGACAGTTGCATCATTTTCTCTAGTAGTGCTCTGCCATAGGAATAAGCAGCCAATTTTAATTTTGGTTGGCTCCATCCTCCTTATCCTTGCACACCAAACCTGTTGTCATCATTGGGCCAAAACCAGATGGAAGCCATCTGGAACCTTAGACCACAGCTCTCATTGTGTTGCAAACATTCACTCAGGTAACTATTTCTCATTCTATAAAAAGGCAGTGTTTTAGACAGACAATTGCCTGATGTAATAACTCAGAGCTTAGTTATTCTAGTTAACACCCATAGGCATCTTGGCTACTTTTGTACCTTTAAAACAAACAAACAAACCCATGCGGGGGGGGAACCCCACAACAACCAAAACACAGAAAAACAACAGAAAAAATAAACCACAAATATCCTCTGTGTGAGCAGACAGGAAGCCTTCCAAATTGTTACTGCGCCTCTTCAGAAGGAATTAGGCTTTAAATTTTATTGAAGTGACATGGACACTGAAGTTCACGTATTTTTTCAATTTGCTGAAGGTGATGGCTGTAATTAATAGACATTAGTGTGTCAATCCATGGATGTTAAGATTCAAAGGTAAAAATAATTTTCACATAGCATTACTTTTCCAAAATGGAAGCCATTCGCTGGCATCCTGTTCACACTGACATTCTGATTTTAAAGGTTCAATCTTAATTAAGGATTTGTATCACCAAATCATTTCACTTCTTTCACAATATTTCAATAGTTACTTCCCTAGACAGCTGAAATACCTGTCCAGACCAATATCTTCCATTATTTCATTTACTGCCTTGCATGAACTCAATCCCAAGCAGTTGTTCTTCTGTTAGTATAGTAATACTTAAAAGCTGTCTTTGGTTTAACAACAAAAGTACTATCTATTCTTATATATGCTGTCCTAAGAACACTTTATTGAGAATACCACATGATCTTACTAGCTTGGCATTACATCCTTCCACAAATTACCTTTTCTGTTGTATATTATAACAAGAGTGGAGAACATCTTGTGATCAGAACACCACCACGGTGAGTGGTGAACTATGGAGCACTTTGGTACTAAGTAGTTAATACAGTCAGAGCTTGCTCTTCTGAACACTTAATTTTTCTTCACTTTTCATTGAATTTCAGTGTATTAAATACTTCAGTCTTTTTTTTTTTCCCATTTAGGTTATTTTTACTAGTTGACTACAAATAAGCTGCTGCTCCAAATTCATTGATTGACATAATTTCAGGTAAGTCAGCATATATGTAATATTAAAAATATTAAGGTGTCAAGAGTATGAATTCAACAAAGCATTGAATCTACACCTTAGGGTACAGCAACATAATAATTTATCCTGTTATTCCCCCATCTTACATAGAACATAGATTTAAAAATTCAGTATGGTATTACTGTAGTTATGTACCTGCTGAATATATTAGAAATCTCCCAGAACTTTTCATGCAGCACTGAAATGGGACAAGAAGTCAAAATGGAATCTACAACCACTCAGCTATTCTGGTGTGTTGCTGCTAATGTTTACTAACACTTTCTGAGCCTTCCATTTGATTGATGGTTGATTTGATGAGACATGCTTTTGGCTGAAGAGTTACAAAGGCAGACCATTAACACCAACTCACTCTGAAACTACGCTGTTGGCTTCATAACTTAATTGAATTCACAAATTATATACAATCAAGCTTGATGTCCAGATCAACAGAGGCATGCAGTTAACTATACAGTGAGACAGATGATGCAGCCTGATGGAATCCATAATTCCAGGGATGTAGAAAACAGTGCCATTAAAGTTGCTGCAAATCTTCAACAGAACATGTGTATTATTCCTAACTTTAAAATAACTGATGAAATATTACACCAAGTTTAAAGAAACTCAGTTGATCTCTCACTGTAACAACATGACTGTGACTCTGTTTGACAAATATCTTTGTTCATCTTAGACTTACAAATAACATTAGAAATACCTATCCTAAATCAAAGTGTGGTGTAGGCCATAATCTCACCGGCGTTATCCCATTGAACTACATTTTCAGTTTATGCACGTATTTTGGAAAAGAGTTTAGCCTGTATTAAGATTATCTGGGAGAATTCCCTTTGAATAAATTACTTTAAGTTAGTTGTATTTGCTGCTAACTTTATAATATCTTTTTCCAGGCTTTTTTCCTAAGCTTTACCAGCTCTAACCTTCTGCCTATGGGATTTTGTTATACTTTCTGTACAAAAAGACTGCAGCAAATGTCTAGCAATGAAAGTGTCTTGGGTTATGTAACCAAAAAAAAGCACGTTCTATTTCATCTGTTGGAAGCACCTGGGGAGATGTTTTTCTTTATGTCTTTCAACTCCAGGGGGGAGTGAGTGGGTGCCTTCTTGTTAACGGGCAGCTGTTAAACCAGCTGGGGCAGTGTTTCTTTGTCTCTTCCACCACCCATCCTCCCTCCAGGGGATCTCTGCTGTTCATGGGCCATCCAGGCTCACTGCAGGGCTGATACAATTCCATCATCCCATGGGGAGATGCTCCACCCAGGGGGAGGAGCCCAGCATTCCTACCTGGATAAAAACTGAGATGTAGGAGTACTAGATATCCAGTGTTCCCTCTGGATTCCCAGAGGAAGACTGGACCCATCTTGGCATTACTGGACCCTTCTACAGGGCCAGCTCTACTCCAACAGAACCACATCTGCCACCCCAGGAGAGTTTACCTTGGATTGCTCCCAGCACCCTGACCAACAGGGTGTCAGGTTATATTTCTGACTCTGTTGGGGTTTCAAGGATTTTTGTTTGTTTGCTTGCTTGTTTTTTGGGGGGTGTTTTTGTTGTGGGTTTTTTTTTTTGTTGTTGTTGTTTTTTTGTTGTTGTTGTTTTTTACTACTGCATTTGTATTCATAATGTTCCTAGTAAAGAACTGTTATTCCTATTCCCAAATCTTTGCTTGAAAACCTTTAATTTCAAAATTATAATAATTTGAAGGGGGAGTGTGTTACATTCCAAGGGAAACTCCAGCTTTCCCTGGCAGATACATGTCTTCCTAAACCAAGACAGAAGGTAATGTGTAGGTCATAAGAAGGTGAATTATTAAGCTTCTCAGTAGTGTCTGCAGGTATGCAGATACCATTGTTTGCTTAGAACATAATCCTGGTGGGTTTTACATCCTGCAAGGTAATGTGACAGTACTGACCAAACTGAAACGACTCTTGAAAGGGACTTAGCTAACAATTCATTCTTTCTTCACTTCATCTTTTGTTCTCCACCATATTGGTAAACAACTCTGGCTTTTTATATCCCATTCTGCTTCTTATAGTCTTCTAAATACACCTATGGATTTTTGAGTAGTTCTTTTAGCAAAGACAATAAAGAAAGAAAGTGCATTTTTCAAGGCATATCCTCAATGTAGTATATGAAATACCTATATGGTATATAAAATAGCTCCATCTGCTTCTTCAAATCCTCCTTAAAGTGTAGTGTTAGAGCATGTATTTTACCTGAATCTGTTTCTTAACTCTTTAATTTATGAGGAACTTTAAATGTCAACTAATTCTTTGGCAATTCATTATGAGAATGTTATATAATAATTGGTGTTATTTTTGGTAATTTGATTATTCTTTTTTTAAATATTAAAATTAACACATTCAATTGTACATTCATGTGTTAAGGATTTTACTGGTAATTGAATACAGTTATTTTACCTAGAGTTTATAATTCATTTTCAGATGGCTTTGACATAAAACAAATTAACTTAGTTGCTATAAGTAAAACTAAAATACAATATTTATTTCTGTTGAAAATAAGTTAATATTAGCATTTATAAAACAAGAAGCTGGAAATGTGGGAGAATGGGTATGTGGAGATGGAGATAGGAAACTGCACAGTCAGGGATGCTTTTCTGAAAGGGGGGCTAAATGCCTCCTTTGACATATACTCAACCCATATTAATGCCAAATAGCATACTTTTTTTTTTTCAAAAACTAGCGTTATTTTCTGCCATGGATAACCCAAAACGTTACTGTATTCCAGATCTATCTGTGCCCAAAAATTGTTACTGTCTCTTTAAGACCCTGCAGCCAGAAAATGGAACTTGTGCGGGTGGTACTGGGGGCCTTTTTAAAGTCGTTTCTCTTGCAGACAGCTCGGCCTCTTAGGCTCATAGTTTTTGCCTTGCTGGACTCTTCATTTTTGCTGAGGCAGAGCTCTCACTCTGGCTGCTTAATTTGGCTCTTGGCTTCTTGCTGTGGAGCTGAGGCAGTGTGGACAGAGGATTTTCGGGTTTGGGTTCTCTTTTGGATTTATTTTTTCCTCATCTCAGAGAGGCTGCAGTTAGTGGTCTTGGTCTGCCTCAGGCCAAATTCCACCAGCAGCCCTGGCTGAGGAGAGAGGACCAGGAGCCAGCCCAGCTCAACTGCCCTGCCATCTCCTGCGAGAGAAAAGCAAATCCTCTCCATGAGTTCTGGCCCTGTGATCCAGAGAACACCAGCTGGAGCTCCAGCCATCAGATAAGCAGAGCAGGGAGCAGAGGGAAGGCTGGCACTCTTTTTTCCCTCTGTCCATGAGACATGCTCGGCTGGGGAGAGCCATCCTGGCGGGGTGGTGCCCTGTGCGATGTATTAATATTGTATCTAACAGTTGTTTCACTGTTAATCTTTGCCTCTTCCTGTTCCAATTGTTAAATTCTTATTTTTTCACTTAGGCCTCTCGTATTCACTCCTTATTGGTGTTAAAGAGTTAGTTAAGCCTGTAAGTGGAAGCAACTCATTCCAGAGTGTTTCTTCTTAAATTCTTTAAAACCAAGATACAAAATATAACTAATGAACTAGTATAGCCAAGATGTCTCTTTTATTCTTCATACCCTTCCTATGAGGTTTGTTGTGGTGGTTCTTTAGCCTTACACTCACGTAGATGATGAGAAGAACTACTTTTTTAAACTATTACAAAATCAGCAGTCTATAAAACTGTTTTGATCTTCTGTGAATGCTGCTGAAAATATGTGGGGAATTCTTGGTTTATTATACAGAACACACTGTGTATTTATGGCTTTCAAAATAATGTCCCTTTCTCTCTGTCTCCATTACAGGAGGAGAACAAAAGAATGATTGTACTGGGACAAACAAATACTACCTCACCTAGTATCCTGTCCTTGGCAGCAAATACCTAAGGAGGAAGATAAGATTAAAGAACTATAAATGACACTATTGCAAAGTATTCTATTCTCAAAGATTTCACTAACATGCTGATCGGGGACTTCCAGATTAAGGGACATTGTCTCTGCGTTTAGTAATCCATTATGGATTTCTCTGTGTAGAAAAATCTCAAAATTTAATCTTGATCCTGATCATGATCCATATCGAAGTAGTTTTCTATATAACTATACCTATGTTGGGGCATGCCTTAACATTGAGATTATGCATTTAACTCAAGTGTATATAGAAAGCTGTTGAAAACCTGAGGATAGGTTTTGATATTTCTGTCATAGTAGATTGCTGAAGAACTGTAGCTGTTGCCTCATATCCAGTATAGCAGCACATAAGGGAGAACTGTAGGGCTTTGAAAATACAGAAGATAGGAACTTTTCTGTGAAATATACAAGTGAGCCTTCCATGACTCCTTCCATCATAGCATAGGATCTGTCCCTGTGAAAGAAGTATTTCTATCTGCTATGGAATAGAAAGCCTCAGCTCTGCTCATGCAGCGTTTATCTATTTTTTGTCCTGTTGTACATCCTTACAGATTGCAATGTACACTGCAGAATGTACTACAATCATGTCCCTTTTTTTTTTTCAGATCATATAATAATGCAGACTGCTTGCTTATATTAAGTATAAAGAGGACTAAAGAAGTTTTCTTGAAATGTAGTCCTACAGTGTTACGAAGCAGAGCAAGACAGAGTTCCCAGGCAGGTAGAAAAGAGAACTCCTTTATTCCAAAATCCAGGCCTTTTTATACAGTTAGGCTTTTATCAGTTACATACTTTTAAAATACAGCATCCAATCAACCACCATGATGTGAACAAGATGGTTATATAACTTGTTTTTCTACCTCTAATTCAGCTGGAGTCACTCCCAGCAGCCTTTTCTACTTAGCCAAAGTGACAGGAGTGAGCCATGATTTTACAAGGCCTTCCTTTTGTAAAGTTTTACCTATCTGCAACACTGTAGTGTCTTATTACTGTTTAAATGACAGTACACATGCTTCTCTTATCAAAAGAGAGAGATCCAGATCCAACAAAAGTCTTGGGACTTTTAAAGAAATTTGTACAATGAAACAGATACAGGAGTTTTCTCTGCATTGACCAGTTATCAAGCTTGGCATATACTGGAACTTTTGGAGAACATTGCCAGAAAGGAAGGAACTTCTAAACTCACCATGGAGCTGCAGAAGTGATGGACTAAAGCTACAACATTTTACCATCAACTGTAATACCATTTCAGAATGATACTGCTCAACTTCCATGAAAATATCTATAGTAAAGGTAGATTAAATTCTGTAGCTTTGTGAACTTTTGAAGTACATTTTCCCTAACGTTTTTCTTTCATGGAAGTCTTTACTCAGCATAAATTTGATACAATGGATTGCAGTTTGTAGATTCATCAGGTTCTGAGGGATGACTTGAATGTTCTGCTCTATGCCTTACCTAATAACATACAGAACAAAGTACAAAAACCATTAGTGTCAATGTGATAGAAGGTGAGGTTTTTCACACCAGGACTAATAGGATTTCCATAAGGGGGAAGGGACCTCCCTGAAGTCAACTCAGCTAGGAATATCAGCTTCTTAATTTTTCTGGTTTAGATAAAACTTTGTGCTGACAAAACCACGGGTCAGTTTGAGATAATGCACTTACCACCTGTTTGCATTGGGCAAAAATTCACATTCCTGCTTAGACCTGGCCCTCTGTTTTTAGATCATGAAAACCTAACTGCTGTCTTGGGCAAGGAATCACCCTATTAAGGTAGAACAGGAGAAAGAGCCCAGTGATGCTGACTCTGCCATGTATATATATACATACATACATACATATATGTGTATATATATATATTTGGAAAAGGAGCATTCCAGGTACAGACTGTCCTCAGATGGCACTTGAGTGGTCCCATGTTCTGGACCAATAATTGGCATCACCCCCACTGGCTGATACTCTCTATTGAGTCAATGGAGAGTCTGCAGCCTGAACCATCATTGAAGAAGGTGAAGACCTGAATTAAGCAGTTTCTGCAGACACTTGGGCTTTAGATGAGGTGCATTTTTATTAGGAGCATGCCACTGGAAGTGTAAAATCCCGTGGGACAATGCTGTTAGGAGGGCAGACTATGCTTTATCAGCAAAATTCCCTGCAGGACCAGTCATCATCACCTGCTTTCAATGACCTTACCCTACCTGGCTGGAATAAGACTTGGTTATGAAGCCACATCCCAGAATCACAGAATATTGAGTTGGAAGGGACACGAGGATCATTGAGTCCAACTCTTAGCCCTGTAAAGGACATCCCCAAGAACCTCATTGTGTCCCCAAGAGCATTGTCCAAGAGTTGTTCCAACTCTGTTAGAGTTTCTGCTGTGACGATGTTCCCGTTGACAGAAAGGGAGGACACAGTCTCAGGCTGCATCAAGGGAAATACAGGTTGGATATTAGGAAGAAGTTTCCACTGAAAGAGTGATTATGTACTGGAATAGCCTGCCTGGGGAGGTGGTGGAGTCACCATCCCTGGACGTGTTTAAACAAAGCCTGGATGTGGCACTCGATGCCACGATCCAGTTGAGGTGTTAGGGCTGGACTGGACTCCATGACCTTGAAGGTCTCTTCCAG
>VWZU01017944.1:0-11629 GCA_013397095.1 Sterrhoptilus dennistouni
GACCCTGCAAAGGCCAACAACCCCCGGACACCAGAGTTTGGACCTTGCAAAGGCCAACAACCCTTGGACATTGGGGTTTGAATCCAGCAAAAGCCAGTGGCCTTTGGATATTGACTTCTAATTTTGCTACCGCCAACATTCCCTGGATACTGGCATTTGCCATGGCCCACGCTGCTCATGCCAAGGGACAGATGAGGGTGAGAAGCTGCTGCTCTCCTGTGGCAAGCCCAGTGGGGGTTGTGTGGGCCTGGGCTGTCCCACAGGGAAAGGTTCCCTTTGGGAATACCAAGGGATTAACCCTTGGCTGTTCCAGAGCTGGTCACAGCTTTGGTGGTGGCTCTGGGGACAAGCCTGGGAGGGAGCAGGGGGCTCATGGCCTGCAAGAGTGACTCCCTCAGGGCCAGTCATGCAGTCTGAGTGTGCTCTTACCTGTGTTCCTCCAGGAAGCTCAAGGGCTTGGAATGAGCCAGCATTGATCAAATACTTGCCCAAATACTTTCTCACCAGTGACTCCCCTCAAGAGCCCCTGAGGTGAGTATGACTGTGCTGAGCTGGCTCAGAACTGTTTTGCAGTGGGATTTAGGGAAGGCAAGTGCAGGAGGCCTGGAAGGGGGAAGCTGCCCTGCCATGGGTCTCCTGTCTGCTTGGAAGCGGGGGTCATGTCTCTGTGCCCTGTTTTCCCCCAAAGGAGGCTTCTCTCCTCCGTCAGCTCCACAAGGTCTGTGACAGGGACTCTGTAGAATGGTAGCAGGAGCCAGACCTCAGAGGGCCCTATTTAATTTCACTCTAATCCCAGAAATAAATGCACAAAGCACAAATCATGCTCAATGTAGAAACAGATTTTGCAATTTAGCTGAATTTTGGAACTGGTTTCTCCATGAATGGACACCCATTCTTGTTGAGATAGAAGAGATGTCTCAGGGGTACTTTGGAATAGGAAGACAATTCCTAGCAGCTGGATATGGGCTTTCAGGTGTCCTTAGACAACAGGGGTGCCTGTTGCATGGGCAGTTCCTGTATCTGCACTGACAGTTCCCAGTGTGCAGACTCTGGGAACATCCTCTCAACCCCAAGATCCACTGATGCACAGCATTCCTTTGGATTGGTTTGGGAAGCACTGGCAAGGAGACGAAGGGCAACTTGGGTGAGAGCTTCTGATTGTCCTCCCCACCGGCCACAGGCTCAGCTGCTGAGGCCTGGCTCAGATCGACACCTTTCCATTCACTCAGCCACTTGAGGCCCTTTCTTTTTCACCTTGGCACTTGTGGTCCTGCACTGCCTTGCTGGTCTCCCCAGCTCTGTCTTATACTGCTTTTGTCTCCTTGATGTCCACCCCTCAGCACAGCTTTTGCGTTCAGGGAGCTGTCTCCCTGCTTGCTGCTTTTCCCAGCTCTCTGGAGCCATCTTCCCTGCTCCTTATTGGTCATTTGTGCTCTTTTTCTGCCTGTTCCTGCAGGGCCTGAGAGAAGACCTTTCTGCCAGGCAGAATTCAAGCAATTTCCTGCTCCAGCAGCAGAGACAACATGAGGAGAAGTGCAGCGAGGTGCTGCATAGGCTTGAACAACTGGAGGAGAAGTGCAAGAAGTCCATCAGTGACCAACAGCAGCTGCAGTCTTTACTAGAAACCCTCAGAAGGTGAGCCGTTCCTTCTCCTCCTCCTCCTTTGTTCCAGAAGCAGCCTGCCTCCAGTTCTGGCAGCTCAGAGGTAGTCTGGGCAAAGAGGTCACCTGCCCTACCACATGTAGGCCTCATTGTGGCACCTGAGCATCATCCTGTCAGGGCTTTTCATGGTCTGCTATGACTCCCAAGGCTGTCTGGGCAATGGACAGTGATGGTGGAAGATAAGACGACTCCTTCTTGCCATGCTGCTGCTCTGAATTCTGTTCTTTGGGTGCCCCTTCCCAGTCAGTGCTTCTCACTGAAGGAAGGGAAAAGCCTGTCTTCCTTTCCCTTTGCCTCTGGAAGGAGGAGGTGTGAGGGAAAGAGCAGGTCTTCCTTAGTCCCCTGTCCCCAGCTCCATCCTGGAGTGCCAAAGATGGGATTGGTGACTCTTCAGGCCTCTTCATTTTTCTGACTAGGCCTTATCTCTGCAGTGACTGCGCAAACCTTGAGAAGGCCAGGGAAAATCTGCAGCAATGCTTTGGAAGCCTGGAGCAAGGAGCCACCTGTCTGCACCAGGAGAACACTGAGCAATTTAAGGCAGTGTCAGCCCAGCCGGAAAAGGCGGAGCAGCACAAGATGGAGGTTGGTTTTAAAAAGGAGACTGGTTTTCCATTAAAAACTTGTATTTCCTTTTCTTTTAGAGTGAAGGACTTGGTTTCACTTGAGGGAGAACACCCATCATTGCAGAGCAAGCTGAAAGTCGAGAGACAGACACTGGAGGACTCTCAGCTTCAGGGTGATCTCCTGGAGAAGGATAGTACTACCACAGATCTGGAGAGAGTATGGACATCTTATTCCTAGGAAGCACTTGTGGGAGAGGGAGTTGTGCCAGCCAGATCAGCCCAAATGCTGTTTCCAGCAGTAGAAGACAGGGACTCTGCTGTGCACACTTGGCTCAAGAGGGCACACACATTTATTTGCCAGGGATATGCATGTTTATTTACATGATTCTGAACAATTTGTTGCTTTAGGCTGCCACAAAGCCTCTAAAACAGGGAACAGAGCTGGGGAAGGGTCCGGAGCACAA
This sequence comes from Sterrhoptilus dennistouni, assembly GCA_013397095.1. NCBI lineage: Eukaryota > Metazoa > Chordata > Aves > Passeriformes > Zosteropidae > Sterrhoptilus > Sterrhoptilus dennistouni. The sequence goes on from VWZU01017944.1 coordinate 2,690, forward strand.
CTGTCATGAGGAGCAGCTGAGGGAGCTGCGGGGTCTCAGCCTGGAGAAAAAGGAGTCTTGGAGTCACCTTGCTCTCCACATCTCTTGACCAGATAGTGGACCCGGATGAGGGCTGGGCTCTGCTCCCAGGGAGCAAGGGATAGGACAAGAGGAGAAGGTCCTAATCTATGCCAGGGGAGGTTTGGATTGGATATTACAGCATAACTGTAATGGAGAGAACGGTTTGTTTCTGTTGGTTTCTGTTAGATAGTCTCAGTTTTGGAGTATGGTAGATTTAGCAAATACATAGCAGAGGTTTTGTACTGAAGAAAAGAGCTCAAACCAACGGTTTAGTCCTCAGGCTTGAATACCAGCAAGGGCCATTAGTCACCTTCTTTGTGTAAGACAAGTAAATGACATTGTTGGTGTGCACTGCTCCACAAAGACAGTCTGCTTTGGCAACAACAGCCAGACTTCCATCAGTGACTAAATAACTGCTCACCACAAGGGCTGTTTCCCTTGCCAACAGAGAGCTGCTTTGAACACTGGAAGAGGTGACACTTTGATGTGGGTTTTTTTTTGCAGAGAAACCCTGTGTATTTTCACTTGCTTCAGTGAGCAAAATTGCTTTTGCTCAACCTTTCCTGAAAATATCCACCACTGGGATAAATCCTGATAGAAATTTTATTTGCCAAGTGACAGTTGTGGAAGATGCAGTATTTTTGTGTGACAACACTGAGTTTGGGATAGGCATGTTTGTTGGGAACGAGTGTCTGGTCCCAAGCAAGCCAGCAGGGCCTGACACAGCACTTCCAAGGGAACAGTGCCAGTGCCTTTTGGCAGCCCAGGGTATCAGAGCTGCATAGGGCAGATGCTGTGAAACTGAGCCCAGAGCACAGGAGCTCCTTGTCTTCTCACTGACTCCGAGGTGGCACTGGCTGGCTCTGCACAGATCTCCTGAGGATGGGCTAGAGCTGTTACTTGTCCCATTTCCAGGTTTCCCAGGAGGCAGAGTTGCCGGGCAGGGCTCTGGAGCAGCTGTGTGGGGAATCCTCTGTCCAAGGACATACACTGGCCCAGGGCTGCAGAGAGAAGGAGCTGCAGGGCCCGGAGAAGGCTGCCCTCAAGGGGCCACCAGCAGCCACAGAGCGGCACAGAGGAGGCCTTTCCAAGCAGCTGGCAGAGGCGAGGTAAAAGCAGGGAGCAGACCCTTTTCAGATCTTTTCACCTCCCCTGGGCAGAAAAAGGGAGAGTCTCAAAGGAAAAAAAGAAAAAGAAAGAAAAAAAAATTCTAAAGCCAGAAAAGCTCTTGTGAGCCTTGGGCTCCTGTTTGTGTGCACAATCCTGTGGGAAGTCCAAAGCAAGCCAGCCTGTCTCTGAATTGAGTAGTAGTTAAACCATACAGATGTTGAGTGAAACCTCAAGTTTCTCCCTGGGTTTGGTTCCATGTTCTTGGCATTGAACATCTTTCATTCCTTACCAAGTAGCTTGATGTGATCCTGATCTTCAGAACTGAAGCTTCATCTCCTGAATTCCATGCTCTTACCTCAGGATGTTGGGAGTAGGACACTGACATTTAGGGTGAAGCCAGAGGCTCCTGTTGAAAATCTTAAGGGCCTTCTGCTTTTGAGCAAAATCTTGTAAAGTGTGGGGCAGGACCTAGAGCTGGTTAGAGAGCAGCAGGAAAAGCTCTTGGGAATTCTTGACAGCCTCTGGGTAATATTGCTCATGGACAGGCACCCACCTCTCAAACCTGCCAATGTCCCTGTGGACAGTCCCTCTTCCCTTGTGAAGAAGGACCTTTGTTGCCTGCTTAGCCAACAACACTGAAATAGAATTGACAAGTCTATTCCTTGAGCTTCCAAGAGTTTAAACTGCAGGATACCAGTCTCTCCTTTCAGATAGTTCTTCAGACTAAATCTGGTTCTGATTTTTTACAAATGCTGCCATGAACATGGAATTTTACTGTATCATCCAAAGTAATTGTGTAGATTTTTAAATACAGGGTGGCTGGGAAATGACACACATTTATGTGCATTATCAAGAGCATTAAAAACTCAGGAGTCACCCAGGACAAGAGTCCTGTCCCCCTGCAGAGCAGCTGGGAAGTGCTGATGACAGAAGGGCTGTGGGCAGGGGCTGGGCTTTTGCTCATCAGCCCAGCCTGTTTGGGCACAGCTACCCAGTGTCATAGGTCAGGAACAGCAACTGAAGGCTTGGCTGTTGAGCTCAAATTGGGCTGGGCTGTCTGCACTATGCCAGGCCATAAGGAAAGCCTGGGCACTGCCTAGGAGGACCCTGCTTTTCTCTTGAAATGGCACAAATGTGTCTTCTCTGAATGAGTTTCCATGTGACCCATTTTTCATGCTCAGGTGTGGGGGTCTTGAGCCACATTGTACTAGAAATAGCTCCCTGTGGTTGTGAGAAGCAAGAAACTATTTTTTTCTCCATATTTGCAACCTCTAGGTCAGAGAATGAGAGTCTGGAACCCAATCTGTTTGCCGCTCAGCAGCAGGTACCTCAGCTGGAAATCAGCAGGAGCCATTTGGGAGCTCGAGTACTCACAGTCACCAAGGTGGTGATGGAAGGTGAGAGCCTCGTGCTTTGTTTGTGGTGCTCCCCCAGCAGAAGCTGCTGGAAAGGCACCTCTGTCTGCAGGGTTTCTGAGGAGTGATGGGGCTGGAGGCAGAGCCCATCTACACTGACACTGAAAGGGCCTGAGGTCAGTAAAGACTCTGAATCCCATTTTTGGGTGTGTTTGCAGGGGAAGTGAAACACCTCCAACCTGAGCTGGAAGCGGAGAGAGCTGTCAGGAGGAAGGAATGGGAAGAAATGGCACAACAGCTCCCTCAGGCAGAGCAGCAGTTTCAGGATACCCTCAGACTGCAAGGAACTGCTCAGCAACTGAAAATAGACAAGCTTCTGAAAAACCTGGTAAGGGACAATATGCTTCTGAATTGTCCAGGTCAGCTCTGTGGGCTGGTTTAGCACCAGCAGAGCCTGAGGGCATGAAAGGGCAGCAATCCTCTGCCAGAGGCCTCCTGCTGCTGAGCCAGGCAGCAGAGCCAGCAGCTTGGACTTGGAGGCACATGAAGACCCACAGATGATTCTGGGACAGTAAATGCAGCCATGGCTTCAGTTGGGTGTAAGGCAAGTTCCAGAGCAGGTTGGGTGGTGCCCAAAGTGCTGCAGCCGAGGGCAAGATGGTCCTGCATGCCTCGGAGTAGATGCCAACAAAGAAGAGATGTCAATAGTGCTGTTGGTACTTGGTTCCTTTCTTGCTTTACTTCCACAGTGGACAGAGGGATTAGCTTTGGGCTGCAAGCAAATGGAACAGACCCCTTGTGCCTGGTCCTTCAATCCTTGTGACTGGGGCATCAGAGAGGAGAAGATGACATTTCCTTTCCTGAAGGCTTGGACTCAATGCTTGGAAGGTCTTTCCCAATGGAAATGACTCTGTGCTTCAGTGACTCTATGCACCAGCTCAGCTTGCTCTTCAACTCCCTGATAGGACATGGTTTCTGGAGGGCAGACAGCCATGCCTATGCTCTTTTCAGGTTGGGGTTCTGTGAGGGCTGAACCTTCACATTTTTCAGTGAGAAGCTTTGCTGGGAATTCATCTTGAAGATTTTTTCTCCCCTCCTCGGGCAAGTGAGCCTGAAAGGCACCATGCAGCAGTGCGAGAGATGCTGGAACAACGGGAAAAAGAGAAGGCAGAGACAGAGTGGGAGCCCAAGAAGGTGCTGTTGGAGATGAGGGAGAAAGTTGCCATCCTGCAGGCTCAACCAGTAGAAGAATGAACTAGCTTGGAAAATGCCAAGAGGGGTGATGCTTGTGAAAGGAGAATTGTTGTGATTTTTTCAAGGCTGCAGATGTGGGAGATAATAGGATATCAGGCTGTGTGGAACATGTCATCTGTGTCTTCTACATTGACTTTGGGAGCTGAAAGGTGAACAGGGCAATCTTTGGGACTAGGAATCAGACCCCTCATAGGAAGCCAGGTAGAAGCATCAGCTTCCAACTGAAATTTTTGTACTGCTCTTGTGTTCTGGGGTTTTTTTTAAATACTTAGCTTAGAGTATCTTCACTGTTCTCTTACCAGTCCTCTTTTATGTTTACTGATGGGTGTTTATAGCCTGAGTTTGTAGGAGTTCTGTTTTGTGGGAATGGGGAGGATGCAGCAGGGATGCTGACAAAAGAAAACACTCTTTAGAGAATCCTCTGGAGTATTTCTGAATAGAGACCTGGAGATGCCTTCTGGGCTGTGTTTTAAGTTGCTTCCTGGGAAGCTGTGTCTCCCCTGGGGCAGACAGTGGCCCAGGGGAGCAGCAGCCCAGTGCTCTGAGAGATCGTGAGCCCATGAGTCTTTGCCTCTTGCCACACAGATGTTGCAGGTCCCTCTGCACTTTCTTTCTTTGCAGGTCTTGCTGGAAATGCAGAGTGATTGGAAAGTTGTCTTAGCCACACTCCTCCAAATTCGGAGAGAACTAAGCCAAACCTGCCAGCAACTCCAAGAGCTCAGGCAGAGGGTGAAAAAGCAGCGAGAGAAGGAGCAGGTGAGTCTGAGTAGGCAGGGAACAGAGTGCAGGGCAGTGACAAGGGCTCAAAAGGCAGCTCCTGAGAATGAGGAGGCAAAGGAGCACAGAGTCTGGTGATCTCTAGAGCTCAGCCCCAGGAAGGGAAACTTGCAATGAAAGCAGAGTTGGTAGAGAAGCCAAAAGAAGTGGCTGAAGGAATGGAATTTTGAAAGAGAAAATGGGAAAAGGTGAGCCTGAGGGCAGGTCCCAGGAACTTGCTCTATATTTTGTTGCCAGACCATCAAGGCAGAGCTGCAAGCTGAGCTGCAGGAAGCTCAGAATGAAATCCAGGCAGAGAAGAAGAGGCAAAGGGAAGAACTAGTGAGCATCAAAGAGGAAATGAATCTCCTCCTTCAGCAGAGGGAGGCTCTGCAAAAGCAGGTGAGTGAAACAGCAGTGGCATGGCAGTCATCCAGCAGGTGCTCTGTGCCCTTCTTGCCTTTCCATGGCAGAGCAGCAGCTCAGGGGTGATCTCTGGGGCTGCCTCGTGCTGTGAGCATGGCAGCTGCTCTAAAGGACACTTAGGGATCTGCTGAATCTCAGCTGCTGCCCTGGGTTAGTCCTCTGGGCTCCTGACCAGCAACCATCAGCATCGATTTCTGCTGGCCTCTCCCTGCTAGCCTTGCTTTTCAGGTGCTTTTCCAGATGCCTTTGGTGACCCAATGAGAGTTCAAAACAAGTTGTCCATATCCATTGTGAAACTAGTCCTTTCAGGACAGGGACAAATGGAAAGTTGTCCTTTCCCTTTCCTCACAGTGGCTGACAGGGACAGGCTTTAGCCTCTGACTGCTTTGTTCTGTTTGACTTGAGGTGGGAGAGTTGACATCTTGGCTGGCAGCCTCCAGAGAGTCCCAGAAATTGCTTGCCCACAAAGCTCAGCAAGATGGCAGTGACGCCCTAGAGAGGGAAAAAGCCAGGTAAATGAAAGCCTTTGGGACCCTGTTTTGTGATGAATGGATTCCCTCTTTCTGATCTTTGCATCTGCCAGCATTTCCTAACTGGCAGAGTTCTGAAGTGTCCATGCAGATGTTTCATTCTTTGGATGTTGTGCTTCATTGCTTTTGAGCCTTCAGTTTTCTTGAGGACAAAGGCTTTTGGAGTAGCTCTTTCCCTCTAAGGGGCGTTCTGTGGTTAGGTGGGTGTCTTAACCCTGCCCAAGCTGCAGTGTAAGGAGCTGGATACATCCATCACCTGCACCTTGGGTCCTGCAACTTGAATCCTTTGGGAGCTGGATCAGCCTGGCATCCTGATTCCTTTGCTTGGCAGAACAATCTTAAACCTGTGATTTCTGATCTAAGCCAGATTGCCCTCTGAGGAGTCCAAGGGAGTGGCATGTCTCTCATGGTTATCTGCTGCCTTGCTCTCCAGGCCAACTCTAACTCTGGAAGAGAAGGAACTGAGCCTTAGAAGCCTGGAAGAGAACAACTTGGCCTGGATCAAACAGGTGTCTCAGCTCCATTCTGCTCTTCACCAGGGTGAGCAGCTCCTCTCAGACCGCATAGGAGAACTGCAGGATCTCAACACCCAGGTAACCTGTGCACTCCCATCCTCTTCTCCAGGGACACACAACACCACCTTCAGCTTCAGCTTGGACATCCCAAGTACTTCCCTCTCCCAGCAGAATCCACTGCTGCCGTGTTCTGCCTAGGGCTGCCGCTGCACCCTGAAGCCCAGGCTGGCTCTGGTGTCTCCTCATGAGGCTTTCCCCTGTTCTCTCCTGGGTCCCAGCAGGAACTCTCAGAGGAGAAGCAGGAGCAGGCTCCTTTGGAGCTCCTCCATCCCTCTTACCAGTGTTGTCCCAGACAGAGTTTGTGCCTGTGCTGGGCACTGAGCAATGGGGGGACACAGGCGTGGTTATGGCAGGCTGGGGAGGGCTCTTCCAGCACAGCCATGTTCATCTGCTGTTTAGAGCTGCCCACCAAGGATGCCCATTGCCTCCCTTTCTTGGTTTGGACTTTGTCTCCATTGGAATCCTCGGCTTTGCCCCTTCTGTGTCCAGCGCGTTTTTTGCTTGAAGCTGTTTCTCCTTTGTTCCTCGTCCTGTCTGCTCTGCTGTCTCAGGAGGAGCCCTGTCCCTGAGGCTGTGTACATCCATGTTCCAGATCCGCTCCCTGCAGAAAGCAGTGCAGGAGAAGGATGCTGCCCAGGCAACCCAAGAGGAGCAGCTGCTGCAGGAGCTGCAGGAGTCCCGAGCACGCGAAGAGCACTTAAGGGACTCGGTGCAAGTGCTGGAGGCTGAGGTCTCTGAGCTGCGTTTGAGGCTCCAAAGCTCAGAGGACAGAGCAGAGGCCTTGGCCACACAGCGTCAACAGCCCAGGGGTGCCCACTGCAAAGCTCAGTCCCAGCTGGACAAACTGCTCTTGCTTGTCCACCGCATGATCAGGGACAGCAGCGAGTTCGTCACCTGGAGCTCAGGCAAGCGTGGCAGGCTGGGCTAGCACGTGTGCAGAGAGTGTGGGACAGCAGGTGGAGTGACAAGTGCTTCATGGTCAGCCTGTTATGACAGGCTCAGCCTTTCAGTTTAGGCTGACTCCAGCCTCGGGAAGTCCTGGCAAATTGACATCCCTGCAGAGTCACAAGTCTGTGTTTGTATGGGGAGAAATGATCAGCACCAGGAGGGAAAAGGGCCCGAGCCTGTCAAGCCACAGGGCCTGTGCAGTCATCCTTGGGGCAGTGCTGGAATCAGTGGTCATCAAACGAACGTCAGCCTGTGACACAGGTCCTGCTGCAAGGGGATCTCTAGGACAGTGACAAAGGCACTGCCACCTTCTGGCTAGAAAGAGGCCTTGTTTGTTGGAGACCCTGGGATTAAATATTGAACCAGAATGTCTTCTCTTTTCAGAAAAGGGTCATGTCATGAGCCTAACTGCTTCTCAGGCCAGGGATGTCCCCACAGAGCTCACGGTGGACAGAGCGGTAGCAGCCCTGCAAGACCTGTGGCAGCACCTGGAGCATTCCCAGAAAGATCTGGTAATGTGTGCCCGGTGCACCCAGAAATCCTGTCCCGCTGTTGGGCTGCCGGGCAAGCAGAGCACCAATACCAGGCTGGGGGGCAATCCTTGTAGGGAGGTTCGCTCACTGCAGGGAGAGGAAGGAGGATCACAATCACATCTACCAGTTCTGTCCAGCTGCACTCTCCCATCTGGGCTATTTCTGCTTTAGTGTTTGTAGCCCTTTGTCTCCTGCCAGCAGTGGCCCTGTGAGGTAATTCTGCTCTTCTTATCTCTTCCAGAAGGATGCGAGGAAGAAGATTCAGGCCTTGAAGCTGAAGCTGAGCACGACACAGGCTCAGAGGGACTATTTCAGTGGCCGCAATCAGGAGCTGCAAAAAGAGCTGGCTGAAAGACAGGAAGGTAGAGCTTCTCCTCTCCCACCCACTGCCCCATCCTGTTTCGCCAGTGGGAATCTCTGATGCCACACAGAGCAAAACTACCCAGTGCCCAGAGATGGCAGAGAAGAAAAACTACCAGTAGGAGGCTTATCGCTTATCCATAGCAGTGTCAGGTAAAGCTGTTTTATGGAGACAGATCCTGTGGCTGGCAGTGCATCTGACTGTGCTATGAGTGATCACCTGCACAAGTGGTGCCTCTCAGATGCCGTGTCCCTGCCAAGGAACTGCAGCTGGATGCCTTGGCTTGATTCCTCCGGGCCGTCCCAGAGTCTCCAGGCTCTTGGCCTCTCTGTAGCAGGGCTGGACAGGCTCCTCCCAGCTCTTCTCTCTCACTCTCTCTGACTGCCAACTCTGCATTAAGCTTAAAGACAAATACACGTTCCTATTCCTCTGAACCTTGCCCTTTTTTGTTCTATTTTTTTCCTCTGCCCACAAGTTTCCCTCATTTCTGTCAGCTGTGGAAGCCCTTGTGGGCTTAGGGCCCAGCAAACACAGCCAGGCAGAGATGCAGAATGCACATCAGTTTGCCTTTGCTTTGCTTTGCCCCTTCTCCCCCTTCCCTGGTGCAGTGATGTGGAGGGCAGAACTCCAGAAGAACTCTCTAGAAACTGCCCTGAAGGAAGAGGCCATGGCAAGAAAGGAAGAGGCTATAACTCTTCATCAGGAGGTGGCATCTCTACAGAGGAAACTGGAGAACACAGAGAAGAAAAGAAAGGATGTGCTGGTGAGAGTGGCAGATGCCATGAGGTGTAAGGGAATCCTTGGGTGGCAGGGAGAAGGAACTCTGCTGACCTGAGATATTCTGGAAACATATGGTTTTATTGCAAGGGTCATGGGTAAAAAGGGCTTTGCCTTCAGCCACCAGCCTTGGCTGAAGGGTAGCCCCAAAGAGAGAGAGAGAGAGAGGGTAGGAGGCAAGAGAGGTAAGGTAAGGTAAGGTAAGGTAAGGTAAGGTAAGGTAAGGTAAGGTAAGGTAAGGTAAGGTAAGGTAAG
>VWZU01017946.1:0-44482 GCA_013397095.1 Sterrhoptilus dennistouni
TTTTCTTCTACATCCCAAAAGGGACCCGCCCTGCTCTGAGGGCAGCTGTTCTCTGTTCTTGGCTGCTCCACAGCAGTGACTCAGGCAGTGCCACAGCAATCCTCCCCGTGCCTGGAGGGATCACTGGCTGCCACATACAAAACTTCCCATTCACACATGGTGCCACCAACAACACATGCAAGGACATATGAGGAAAGGGGAAATTGATGCCTGTGCAAACTGGATCCCTTTTGGCAGAGCAGTTTTGTGAAGTCCTCTTTCCCCTGTAAGAAACTGCAGCCCTTTGGTTGACCCTTTACTTATTCCTAAAGAAGGAAAAATCGTGACTGAGCAATGATGGAGTAAAATATGCATGAGGAATACAGTTACCAAACTGCTAAAACCTTAAACTCTCTGCAATGAAGCATTATATATATATTGATAATCTCTGGGCTTCTCAAAGACTGAGGGACTTTATAGACTAAGAGGGCAAACCCAAAGACATCCTAAATAAATGACTGGCCTTCATCCCCAGCTGAAGCACCGAGGACCTACAGGATCATAGTTAACATGTGCCTGGAGAAAAACATTTGAAAGAGGATTTTTACCTATATGACTAAATTGTTTTATAACCACAACTATTAAACAAGGTACTCACACTACTTCCCATGTCACCTGCAAACTGCAAACTGGTAACAACCAGAGAAACGGAGATGGTGGAAAGTTTTTGGCCTCATCAAATGTCAGGAGATTATCTGTGAGATTATTGTACAGAAAAGATGTGACCCAAACACATAAAGAAAATGGGCTGAGAGATCATGAACTGAACAAGACTTTCCCAGACTCTTTTTTGCTGCATGTGCAAACCCTTTAGTACCAGCACCACCCACAGTGGTGAAAGTTTTCCAAGGGCTATCTCGGGAAGATGGAGCAGCGTCTGTCCTCAGACAGTGGCTGAGTCCAGTTTGAGGATGCATCACCCTGCAATCAGATGGAGCCGAGGCCTTGAAGGAGCTCTACAGGGACAATTCTGCTCTGGAGTTCTGTCCTCACCAGGCTGCCAGTCTCCATCACACTAAACGGCTGCTCCCAGTGCCAGACGCCACCACCTCCAACACATCCACCATCTGCCATCCCTCCATTCCCAGCACAATGGCTCGTGCTGGCTGGTGCCTTGGCATCAACCCACCCTCTAATTAAGGCACAAGAGAAAGAATGGGAAACCTTCACAGAAATCCTACCAACAGTTCTCATAGAAAAGCTTCAGACCAACCTGAGCAACCAGTGCCTGGTCCAACCTCTTCATGCCTGGTCCTACCTCTTCACCCCCTTCCCTGCACAGTCCTGCTTGGCCTCCCAAGCCCTGAAGACACCATGACACTTTGTCTCTGCCCTTTGAGCCAGTGCAGAGATGTCTTTTATAGAATTTTACATTACATTTGGAATTTTATTTCATTTTTGTTTTGCTGCTTTTTGTTGTCTGTGTTGAAGCACTGTGCGTCATCTCTTCTCAGTTTTATTTGATTGCCTTTTGGAGATGAGGAGATTAATATTTCATCAAACATACAGGGAATAAATAACCAGGTTTGAAAGATATCCAGAACCTTTCCTGCCTTGATGAGCACTCACAGACCTGAGGAGTGGGGAGGTATTTTTACCATAGACTATTTCTGAGGGTGTCACAATCCCTCCCGTGACCTCTGCAGGACCATCCATTACATGTCCATGTCAATGATGCTGTGGGGTTATGCCCAAAGGTGTGAATGCAACACTCTAGATAGGCCCATTTCTCTGTGAGACAGAGGGAGGGCTCAGCCTGGAGAAAAAGAGGCTCAGGGGGGACCTTCTGGCTCTGCACAACTCCCTGACAGGAAGGGACAGTGGGGGAGGTTGAGCTCTGCTCCCAGGGAACAGGGACAGGAGGAGAGGGAATGGCCTCAGGCTGGGCCAGGGGAGGCTCAGGTTGGACATCGGGAGGTATTTCCTCATGGAAGGAGCTATTAAGCATTGCAAGGGACTGCCCAGGGAGGTTTGGCGTCCCCATCCCTGGAGGTATCCAAGGAACAAAAGGACATGGTACTCAGTGCTCTGGGCTTGGTAACAAGGTGGAGATGGGGCACAGGTTAGACTCAATGGTCTGGGAGGGCTTTTCCAATCTTATGATTCCATGATCCATGCAAGAGCCTCTGCACATCCATGTACATCCATGGAACTCGTATATCTGCAACAACACCATGGCCAATGCAGCAAAATCATGGCAGGTCCCTATGCTGTCAAACAAACACAGCCACACAGAGAGGCTCAAAGCTGACAGGGTTGTGCATCTCTCTGTCACACAGTGTGTGAAGACAGAGCCACTTTCAGCTGGTGCATTGATAGGATCAGTTTCCAGAATAAAACCATGGAGTTTTTCCCAACCACAAACCACTGTGACCTGTTTGATGGGAAATGCCAACTGCTGATTGGGAAATTTCAGTTGACTTTGCTTTGAACGAGAAAAATAATAGTTATGAGTTTTATTGTCATCAGTTTAGCATTCTGCCTTGAGGTTTAATTAGCTGTAAAACAAAAGCTTTTGTGTTTCTATTCAAAATGGATACATCCTCCCAAAAGCAACTTGAAAAACATGGCAAACACTTTTGAGAAATTTGGGAAGCGAATGAGAAATTCAGTTAGATCCCAGATCTTTGTGAGTTTCCTTGAGTTTGCTTGTTTTAGTTTGCAGTTGCCGTATTTTTCTTAATGTGGAATCTCCTATCAATGTATACAGTGTGAGAAGAAGAAATGGCTGCAGGAAATTGTTTGGGTAAATGAAGGAATCAGTCACTTGCTGCATGGAGCAATGAGTCAGAGTAAACCCAGCCCCATGTGTCTGAGTTTTCCTTCTCCCAGCAGGATGCTGGTTGTCTTCCTGCATGGACAACTTCTACATCTCCAGCAGAGTCTGATGGGATGAACAGGGGTCTGAAGTGTCCAGAGGCCACCCAAGCATTTTGCAAGGCCTTCAAGACCAAGAAAATCTGCCGGTCCAGCTCCAAGATAATACTCACTAATTGAGGTTGGTAACAATCTTTGGTTTCCTTCCCTGCAATATTTTCAGCAGGGCTGTGGCTTCAGCTGTCCTGCTCTTCATCTCAGAGCAGCTGTGAAACTTGCAGGGGTGAAGCAGGTGATACAGAGTGGTCAAATACAACAGGGATACCCAAATTTGAGGCATAATTATCCTATGTGGTGACCAGGAATGAGGGAAACCTCATTCCTTTGTCAGGCAGAGTTTGAGAGCATGTTCCCCTCACTGCAGGTCTAGGAGAAAAGGACACAGGACAGAAAACCTGGAAACTAATTTTAAAAGCTGGGCAAAAAACAAGTCTCCTGGGAGAAACTTAATGTGTTGCCCACGTGCTGACAGCCTGTCCTCCCCCGAACAGCACTCCGAGCATTTGCAGCTCCACTCAACCTCCTGGGAAAGAAACAGTCCCAACACACAGGTGGGGAAATTGAGGCACACTGCTGATCTCAGCTGAGATTTCAGCTGAGAAGCCAAATTCCACCCTTCCACCAACCTGACCTAAATGTCCAGGACACTGAGGATTATTTTTTCCTACAGATGTCCCAGCTGGAAGCAAAGCCCCACTACCAATGCCGCATGTGGGAAGCACAGACACATTTCCCTGCACGCTGTCAGTGTACGGACCAGTCCCATTCTCATCCCTATAGTGCAGGAGGGACACATGGAGTTTTCCCAGACCAGGGGAGGGTTGGCTGCAGGGACAGCATAGGAGCAGGGCAGTGGTGTAAATCCCACAAACAGCCCATTAGAGCAGCTGTCATGGAGCTGCTCAGACACAGGACTGTCAAACCACGTGCAGTTACATAAAATAATAATAATTTACCACAGGCAGATAAGTCAGACTAAACCTCTCCTCTACCACCTTTCTGGAGATCCAATATTTCTCTTCATTGTCTGCATCCCTAATACCCATTGCCATGTTTGTCTCTGCTCCACACCGAGGAGTTTGAGATTAACTGTGATGAATGGACTGATTTCCATGTCTCAGTGAATGTTTTATTTTTCCTTTGCCACATCTGACAAGTTTCATTTTACTATAAATCCCCTCAATTAGGTGCTTCAAACAGCGATGCAGGCTTTTCCCTGATCTATGGGGAAGGAATTATCTTCATGTCCCTGGCAACCAATTCCTTAAGTAAAAATAGTTAGTGTTCACTTCTGCCTCCCCTGCATCACCTCATATTTTGGGCACCTGAGCAGAGCATGGGCATCCCACATGTCCCACTTGGTGGCCATGGGCAGGCTGAGATGGTGAAAGACAATCCTTGGTCTTGGTGTGGGAATGAGGTCTCTGGTGCTTCCCATTGCAAGGTCGGTCCCCTAGTTGCACAAAGTCCTGAGCAGCCCCCAGAATCAGAGTGTGATTTGTGACCAGGAGCTGTGCCCTAGACCTGCAATGGTAGAAGGTGTCCAATGGCAGGGGGTTGGAACTACCTGATCTTCCAGCTCAAACCATTCCATGATGGTTTGATGCACTCAGTTGCATCTGGGCTGCTCAAAGTTATTGGGAGCTTTCCCAAACCAGTTTTAGAAAACTTTGCATTTTCCATAGGTTTATTGAAGTGAAAGGTAACACAAGGATGGCTCTGGAGTCTGTCTCATCCCATCCTTGTCTGGGGAGGGATGTTAAGAGACCTCAAAAACAAAAAAATTTCCTGAATTTACCAGAGCTTTATGTATTTTAAGATTTCTTTGCCAAAGCAGTGACACAATTGATTAAATCCAGCTAATGCCAGAAGATTTATGTCTGTCTTCTTTATTTCCCTTAATTACTGGGCTGGGTCACTGGGTGCCCCCATATGCTGGGCCACAGCCCTGGCCAGTCCTTGTGCCTTGGCCCCACAGCTCAGGGAGGATCTTGATCCCTTCCTGCCCTCTTGGGTGCTCCAGAGACAAAGAGCATCTCAGTGAAGATGGATGGAGGCTGGGGCCATGAATTCATCAAGGGACACTGTCCTCCTATTGATCCATCTGCAACCCACTGTGGTCTGCAGCTATTCTCAGAGGCAGAGGCTGCAGTTGGGAGCATGATCCAGCACCCCATGAGAAGCTGGTGGTGGATGAACCATCATCAGCTAAAGGAAATCTCACACCCCTGGAGGGTGGACCCATGGCAATGCTTTCCAGCATCCCCTCCAAGCAGTACACCTCATGGATCCTTATTTCCTCAAGGAAAGGAAGAAGCACAATGTGTTACCTGGCTGTCTGCTCTGGCTCACCTTGGGCTGATGGAGCTTGGTTCACTCCCAGGATAGATGCAGCACCCACAGCTGGGGCACCTCCTAAACTCAGTGGATACAGAAGGTGTGCTCTGAAACTGCCCTGGCATGGGGAAGCAGGTTTAACCCAGACAGAAATTCATCCATCTCAGGGATGGACCCAATCCTGACCATGGCATCCCAAAGAGACAGGGGTATGTGGGATCCCTCCCAGGAGACCAGGGCATGGCTGCCAGGGGACGGCAGAAGCTGAGGCACAGATATATGACAAGAGACCCCTTAAAGCCTGAGGGTTATGCTGCAGGAGAAAGGAAATGTCATTATCGAAGACCTCAAGATCATCATCCAGCATCTCCCACATTACCTTCCCCCACCTTCCACAGGACACTTGTACTCCTCCTTCTCTATCAGTTCAAGCCCCCCCTGCTCCTGCCCCATCACCTCTGCCCCTCCCACCACCCATCCTGCGGGACCAAGCCGGGACAAAGCACGGTGCCAGCAGCACCTCCACTTCCTCCGGGACCGCTCTTATGATTAAACACTCCCCTCATAGCCCCGCTGTGTGAAAGACCCGCATCCACCTGCCCCACATCTTCGTCCTCTCGTCAGGAGCATCTCCCTCACAAGTCAGGGCTGAAACCCCTTCCATCCCATCCCTGTGGAAGAGAAAAGGGGCTCTGCCCTCCCTTCGTGTTCACCATCCATTTTGTAAAGGGGCTGCAAAGGCTGGCGGGGGAAACCTCGCCTTGTCCCAGTTCGTCTGCCAGAGCCCTGGAGTGAAATCCCCAAATGCGTAACACCCGATCGCCCCTTCATCCCCGGCAAATTCCAGCCCCAAACCCTTTGCAGACACAAGGGAAGCCCCTAGGCTCCGCAGGAGAGACCCCACAGCGTCTGCACGATGGAGCGAGAGCGGTGGAGAGGAGAAACCCACTCCAAGGAGAGCCAGGAGGGCGGTCCCTGGGAAGTTTCTGCTGCTGAAGATGCTGAGGGAAGAAAGGAGAAAGAGGGGAAAAAATCAAATGGAGTTGGAAGGCACCAGGGAGGTGGAGGAAGGAAAAGGGGAGGAGGGATAGGAGGAGGGAAAGAACGGGGAGTGGGAGGCTGATGGGGAGGGATGTAGCCCGTCGCCAGGCGAGCTGGAAGGTGGGCAGCCGGAGGACCGGCTCCAGGGAGGTTATAAAAGGCAGGACCGGGACGCAGAAGGACCCGCAGCCTCCGCGCAGCCCCGCGGGGACGCGCCACGCTCCTTCGCTGGAAGCCCAGAGAATTCTCTCCCCGACAGCAGAAGCAGCCCAGCAGGAGCAGGAACGCTGCCAGCCATGCCCCGGAGAGCGCAGGGGTGCAGGTGCAGCTGAGGATGGTGTCCAGCCTACGTCCTGCCCTCTTCCTCCTCCAGGTAAGATGCTTTCCTCTTCTCCCATAAGGGCCCTTCTGCCCCCTCCCCATCACTCCTGCGCCCTGCACCACCTGCGTTCTCCGCTGTGACTTTTCCATTTCTTTGAAGGGAAAAGTAAAAGGGAAGCAGCAACACAAAGGGCCCTCGGGAGAATTCCTCCAGTCGAGGCGCTGGGGCTTGGCAGGAGCTCGTGATGCTCAGAAACTATCGGGGCGGGGGGCTGAAGTGAGTGATCATTTAAAGCGGGGGGGAGAATTGCAACCAGGTCCTCCTGAGCTCAGCCCAGGGCTCCCAGCAACTCCCAGCCTTGCACCTCCCAGTGAAACCAGCCGCCACCAGTTTCCGAGACTGCTGGGAGGGGGTGGGACATCACTCTGGGGATGTGATGGATGTGGACAATGCAACTGCAGAGCCCAATTGTATGCCCCGTAATTAATTTTCTAAGGAAGCCTCTCCTTTTCCCCCCTGCACCTGCAAAGCACGAGACTTTCTCTCTAATTTGCTCGCTGTGGAAGCGTAGCCACTGCTAATTTTGCAGCTCTGCACAATATACAAATGCTTTGTCAGAAGCAATATTCCTTTTCCTTGAGGGCTTATCAAGGAGGGAAACGTTCACAGCCCAAAGCTTGTTTAAATCCCAAACCCTGGACAAACGAGATGAAGGGGTTTCCAGTAAAATTTTGAATTTATTTGAAGAAACCTATAGTGTCAGTTAAACAAAATGATCAGTTTTTGATAAAACCTCTGTGTCAAGGGAGGGTAAAAGAGCAAATCTACCTGGCTGGTTGCAGAATGGTGTTTCAGTGGCCCAGCTGGGACTGCAGAGTTACAACAGCAGGTAAAGTGGAGGAAGAGCCTTCCCCATTGGCACTGCTATGGCTCGTACCCGTGGGCTGTGCACCCCACTGTTCAACACACTGTGCATTCTGCACCATCAGCTGCACCTCTGGGCCAGGAAAGTTCTCACCTAAGTGGTGAGAACAGCTGATGTGCACCAGGAGACCCCCCCTGCAAAGTTGGTGTTGCTTCTAAAAACTCCTCTTCTGAGCAGCTGCTCTCTCCTATCACTGCAACCCACTAAGCCTGATTGATAGGATTTATGGGAGCTCTTTTGCTGTTACATTCCCTGGTTTTGTTTGCCTCTGATGTAAGAAATAAAGATGAGACAGGGCAGGATCTTTTCCCCCAGCCTAGGTCCTTCTTGGCCAGTCCACGGGGACCAGCACCGACCCAATGCAGTATGGTCATGTTCTGGTGCGGACAGCCATGTAAGCGTGACAGCTCCTGATAACCTCGGTGAGCAAAAAGTGATCCAAAAGAAACCCAAGGGTGCTGAGACACAGCTCCTATCCTCTGTCAAAGCCCCTTAGGCTCAGGGGATTCCCTCATCATCTCCAGGTGTTCCCCAAGGATATTCTTCTTGTGAAGCTGGAGCTACAAGGTCCACAAAAATCTTCCAAAGTTTGAAACAAAACCACCCCTGCGATGGGGCTGGGACCGGGAGTGGGGGTCAAAAACCCAGTTCAGGCAAAGAGAAGCCTCTCCCAGCTGCCTCCAAAAAGAAACAGCCAATCTACAACCCTCCCCCGCTTTGCAGTCCAGCTGTCTATTTTTTCTATGTATAAATACATGCATTCAAACTTCAGATGCTTTTCCAGAACCAGTCCCAACCCTCTCCTGGGGACAGCATAGGCTAAAGAACCATGAAACTCCAGCTGTGAGTGCATCCTTGCAGCCAGATATACCTGCAGCAGCATCCAGCCTGTGAGTGCAGAGACCTGCAGCAGGCCAGCTCCAGCACAGAGCTCAGAAGGGACAAACCTCCCCTGCAGATACTGGGCTAGCACAGTTTACGTGTTCCCCATGCACCTGGCTAGCACCTCCACTTCAACATCAGTTTGCCCATGTTGCTTTACTGGATAGACATCCATCAGGGGTTTGGACAGACAGACTAGGAGAAGGCAGCCAAACTTGCTGCCAACTGCTCCCTGGCATCCTGCAAGTCATTTAAACAAACTAAAGAAGTTTTTAAAATAAACCAGTCCACCTGCAGCTATGTCAGGAGCTGATAAAACTTCTGGGACTGATGAAACTGCAAAAGCATTTTATGAAAAATCAGAGAATGATGCTGAGGGTGGAATAGTTTCCCCTCTCCTCTCACTTGATGACCTTCAGCAGCAATAAGCCCAAAAAACAGCCCCTTCCCTTTCTATGCTCTAATCCTTGCATAAGATGCAGAACTGCAGTTGCAGGACATGCCAACCCTGGGGATCTCTTCCAGTCCTTGCTCTCCTTAAAAGATGGAGTTGATTCAGTGTGTATTAAATCATCCCTGTGGTTTTGCATCTCCAACAAAGAAGTGAATGGAAAAGGCACAGCCTGTTCCCAGAATAACTACTCTGTCACCATAGGATGAATACATAGGAATACGATGAGAAAATTCTGCACCACCAGCTCAACCCTGCCCTGAAATCCAGCTCTGCTCACCCAAAATCCTGCACAGGGTTAGCTTAGAAGTTAGTTGTCAGCAACAAGCTCAAGCTGCAATTGAGTCTGCAGTGTTTAGAGAGGCTGAGTCCATGGCTTCATCTGTGAGAACAATTTTTGAACCCAAAGAAAGTACAAATCAACCCCCAAATCATGGGGTTGCTCACCAAGCAGAGCCCCAGAGCCGTTGCTGACACCTCAGAGCTGTCATTCAGGACATTCCATTCTGAAGATAGAATACCATACCTGGGGGCCATCTGTTGTTTTTCCTTTTTTCCCTAACTGTATTTTGAGCTGATAGAAGAGACCCACCTTCTCTGCTTTATCCACAGTCACCCTCCCAGGAGCAGTCACCTCCATTCCAATGGCCAAGGGCAAAGCGGGTTGGCATTTTGCAGATTACAGTCCCTCTTCCACCCTGAAATCTGCACTATCCACCCTGAAAAGGCAATGGCAGATGCATCTTTGGTGTGGCCCAGATTTCCTGAGCTATGAATGTGAATAAACTGGAAAAAAAAACAGCCGCTCCCAAGGTTCGTGTCCATCACTCCAATCTTCCTCAGCAGCCTTTGCCCCCGCAAACCCAGATCCCATAGGAGCTGCATGGATTTAGTTGGAAGCCTTTAGCTTCCAACACCCAAATGCCATTAGTCATTTTTTCACCTGTACCCAAAAATCCACATCTCTCTTGACAGATAAATGAGGTTCAGAATTACTTATGGCAAGCGAGGGAGACCTGAGCTTAATCCAGGAAAACCTTTAATTGTTCATAAACCAGTTTTTACAGGGTATTAATTTAGTCCTGATTGATATTCTTTTGTTAGGATCTGCATTCAGCACACTTGGAGAGGTAGTCCAAACAGAATAAACACTCTCACCAAAGCTCCTATCTACCCACCACAGGGACTGGCCCTCCCAGATAATTTAATAAACTCACAGATTTTAATGCCAGATGGAGATGTTCTCACTGCCTGCTCTCCCCCTGAGTAACATCAGTCATGGAAAATCCCCCCATGCGTCTTGCTTTGAGCCTTGTTCCATTGTCTGAGCTTTGCCTTGATGCCTCAATGCTGGCAGGGCTTGGGATGGGGCTTTGGAAAAGCAATGAAAAAGCAACAGGGGCTTGGTAGGGCAGCAAAGGGATTTAAAGGAACCCTGAGATAATGAGTGGCAAAGCAGGTTTCTGCCAGGTCTAAGACAGAGTGTAAAGATGGTCCTTCTTGGACCACATGCTGCCTAGAGGTTTCATTTGTGGACTCAATTGAGGATGAAACTGTTCCAAGCGAAAGCCCTCCAGGTGGAGCAGGTAAGAAGCTCCCCAGCTGCAGAAAACAATGCCTGGAACTCCGGGGAGACAAAGGCAAAGAGACCCCCTGCAGTGAAGGCAGGAGACACGGGGGTTTGGAGGCATCTCCAAGCACATTTGAGGGGCAGCTCTAGTTGCAGGCCACCTGAGCCTCCGGCTGCAGTCCTAGCAGGACGTGCAGCTCCCTTCCCACAGCACTGATGCTGCTCTGCCCTCTGAAGCTGGCATCCAGCTCTTTTAACACTCCCTGTATTTAACACCCAAAGTCTGGTACCTTTTGCTGCAGGCTCAGAGCCAAGAACAGGCTCCATCCCAGACTAATGCCCCGGGGAACCTCAGCAAAGGTTCAGGGCAGCAGTTGCTCAGCCCTTCTCTGCCCGTGTGTTCCAGGAGGTCTTTCCTCTTCCACACCAAGTGTTGTAGTGGGCATCAAGCCCAGCCAAGCCAGGGGGCAGAACTGATGGGACGGAGAGGTCCCTACAGCAAGGATGACTCCAGAGTGGCTGGTGTTGTCCCCCCTCCCAGGAAGGTCATGGTGGCCATCACTGCCCACTGATCCCACTGCCCTCTGCAGCTCTGTGCAAATCCTCTGTCTCCCAGGGCTTCATCCCAGGCTACAATCCCACTATTTGCTCAGCTCTCCAATTGCAGCCCCTCAGCACTAGACCTTCTAGATTGCTATTTAGGCTACAAGCCATCTATCTCTTGCTCTGAGCTGTCAGCCCTTCCTGCCATGCAGATACCCTCTTTTTTGAGGGCACATTATCTTCGGGGGGAACACATGCTTGTCTCTGGGTAGCACAGTGCAGGGGGTGAGGTTGCAGTTGGATATGAATGTATTAATTAGTATCCGTAGATTGCTTTGGAGAGCAAAGGCACCACAAGGGGACATTAATTCCTAATTGTTATTAATTGAATTTTTCTGCCAGGTCAGTGGCAGGTCACAGAGACTGACACCATGTGTGTGTGACTGTGCTGCTCACCCCCACAGCAGCAGCCAGATTCCCAATGCTGATGAGTTGACACTGTCTTAGTCCACTGTGTTGCATCTCCTGGCCCAGGGGACCTGCCACCCTCTCCCCTCATAGGTACAGGAACAGCTGAAAAAAACACTTTTTTTTTTNTTTTTTTTTTTTTTTTTTTTTTGAGCCCTGGTGGCACCAGGACATGGTTGGTGTATCCAGATAAGAGAGATCTGCCCCACAGCCTGAGCAACCTTAGGCAGATGGTCCTCAGTGCCTCAGTTTCCCCTCTGGGACAGCCCTGGCATAGTGGATAGTGAAACACTAAACAGAGCAGATGTTTTCTCTGTGCAGGAAACACAGGAGCAGTGTCGGGTTTTTGTATCTGAGTTGTGCAGTGAGGACTTGGGGGGTGGCCTGTCCTGCTACAGAAAAAGTGGGGATGAATAGAAGGAGCTGGTGCTCTGTGAGGTCCAGGGTTAAACCAGAACCATCCCTGTGTATAAAACAGGGATGTCACAGAGGCTGGAAGGGAGCTGGGTGGAGCTGAGGCACCAACAGCGAAGACAATGGTGGCTCCTGATGGAGAAGAAGCTGCTGCCAGGGTGGACCCTCATGAGGCCTGAGCAGCTCCCAGCAGAACCATCATCCATCCCTGTGGGAGCAGCTCCCTGGGCTAACTGGGAGCACTGTGCAAAGTGGCTGCTTCCAGAAGAGCAGATTGCCTTCCTTTGTGGACAGCTGAGGGCTCAGCTGAGACTCTCCAGGATTTTGGCAGGCTGAGAGAGGTCACAGAGGTGTTCCTGCCTGCAGAGTTGGATCTGCCATGGCTGTGTGAAGGCAGGGCTGGGAGGGCGGAGGAACACAGCCCCTCTCTGGCCTGAGCACGACCCACTGCTCAGAGTGTTGGGGCTCTTGAGGTGAGCTTGGCTCCAGCCCGGCCAGGCCGGGCCCTGCTGGGCACCATGTGGCATCTTACAGAGCAGCGATGCTCTGGCATGGCACGAGAAACTCTTCAAGGACAGAGCTTTGACCTGTTCTCTCTGTAAAACCATGAGGAGGGGTTGCACTAGCCTACAAAAAGCAAAACAGAAAAGACAGTGACCAGCAAGTGCCAGATAAGAATTTTTCACTGGGGCAAAGCCCCCTGCAGCTGCCACCACTCCTGCTTATTCCCCTCAAAATGCTGACAGGAGAGGGACAAAACCTCTGCTTCTGTCAAGAGCTTTGGCCACACTGCAGTGATACAAGACTCAGAGCCTGGTAAAGAAAGCTCTTAGTATTAGTTCTGTTTTGGGGATACTTTTTTCCTTCCTTTCTTCTGTAGCTGATTCGGCTCATTTACAAAGCCTGCAAAGAGCCAGTGACTGCTCTATCCACACCCCTCCCTGCCTGTGGCTTGTTCAGTGCCAAGACCCCTCCCTGTGTCTGGAAGGAGAATGGGCACTGCCAGGCTGGAGCAAGCTAGGATTAGGAGAAACACCTCCAATTAACACTTGAAAGCCTGTTCAGGTAGACAAACCATCCCAGCCATCTTTTGGGCAGAATCCTGTCCCAGCTGCCCATGCCAAGAGCCACCAGGTGTGGTGGGCACCAGCTGTGGACATCAACACAGAGGGGAGCAGACTCCATGCACCTTGATTCCTCCCTGTTTGGAGTTTAGGTGGTCTCAGCCTTTCTGAAAGGAGACTCAGGAGGTGCCAGGTTCCTGCAGGACCAGCACCCAGGAGCTGCAAGCAACTCCCACGCCAGGGCAGGGTTGAGCTGGCGGATCCCCTGTGCTATCTGGAGCAGTCACAACAAGGGAGCTATTCACAGCTCCATTTATACGTCTGCCTGACATCTCTCTTGCTATCAAAACCAGCTTTCCAAGGCAGTAAACAGTTGTTTGGAAAAGAGCAAGTGGGTGCCAAGCTTGTCTGTGTCTGAATAAATCCTGCTAATGCCTTGGTAAGGCATGAGGATGGCTGGGTGTGCCAGCAAGAGCAGACAGTGTTTCAATGGCTCAAGGACAAGAGGAGGAATGCTGTCTCTCTATTCAGAGCAGTTTGGGAGGTAAATGGAGCTCAGGAAGATGGGTCAGGCACTAGGAATCAGCCTGGTTGATGGGGAAGACAGAGGTTGTCATCCCCAAGGTGCTGGGAGCTTGCCTACAAGCAGGGGAGTGCAGCCCTTCCTGTCTTCAAGCTCAGGGCTGTTTCCTAAGGGATCTGTATGTGACATGTTTTGGGGTGCAGTTCTGTCATTTAACCAGTGACTTCTCTCCAGGGAGTTTGGTCAGTTGTTGAAGGTGAAAGAAGTGGAGTTGAGCATCATCCACCATTAATGCTGGTGGAGCAGAGGGGATGAGCCTGTGTCACCCTTCTCTGAGCTGGGGGAGAGAGTGGGCAGCTGCTTGTGTAGAAATCTGTCTTCTGCAAAATATCAGGTCCCCTCCTTCTCTCATCTGGCACCCTGGTGAGCTGTGAGACCAACAGCACCATCCCTCTGCCATCCTTGCAATCTCTTCATCCTGGCAATTGCCTTTCTCACTTTTAGTTTCCCCAAACCCCTGCAAAGGCACAATAATTCAATAATCATTTTTCCAAAATAGCTTCTTGTGCAGAGTTTTAGCAGAGTTGGGTAGATCGTGGTCAGTGCTTTCTGACTCAATGGAATGTTTGTGTTTGCTGACAATTCTCCTGAAAAAAGACTTTAGCCAGGCATTGTTGTCTGTGGATCAGATCTCCTTAAGGATATGTATGAACATCTTCCCACTGACAACTTACAAGGCTGTGATTTCAGTAAGGGATTGAAAATCCAAGTGTGGTGTCAGGCTCATCATGTTTCCCCTGTCTGCTCTCAGGATTGAAAGAAGGTAAACCCAGAAGTGTTGATTAAAATGCTAAATAGCAGAGGTTTCATGATTCAGCAGGGGCTGCAGGGAGTTCGCTGAGGCAGGTATTCAAGGCAAGAGGGGATCACCAGCTGGGAAACAGAGAACAGTGCCCCCGCCTTGGGTTTGGATAAGCAGTTTCCATAGGAAACCATCCTGAAAATGCTCCATGTCCATTGTGCAGCTTTGGGGGTGTTACCCACCCAGATATGGGCAAGCTCAGATCTGACCCAAGGAGGCATGTGGGGATGGGGAAGCAGCGGATTGCACGTATAACCCCATCCCTGTCTGCTCTCTTCCCATACAGGCGTTTCTCCTCTGTGATAGCCCAGCTGCAGCCTCCATCCAGGAACAGTACTGTGAGAGCCTGCTGCCTGTCACCAACCACACTGGTGAGTGTCCCCCAGCCCACTCGAGCTACCCCCTGGGGATCCAGTGCTTGGAAAAGGGTGCCAGGGGTGTCTCTGGGCTCATCTGCTGCTGCATGAATCCTTTTTGGGGAGGTGGGATGTGTGGACACTGCATTGCAGCCCTCTGCTGGTGCTGCTGCAGCCTCCTTGCAGTGTGGTAGCGGAGGAATGTAGAAGGTGCAGATCTCAGGAAATGAAAATAGGGAAAATAAATGTCTGTTGAATGGGGGGATGATGGACAAAGAGACATTAGGGCTGGCTGCCTGTTCTATGCCATGCCCGGGGACACCAGGATTTTGGCCCCTATGTCCACCCACTCTACCAGCCCCCTGCCCAGGGACGATGACTGGAGGTTTTAACTTTTTGTGGAGACCACGTAACCAGTGCAGTGTGGCCACCATGGCTCCAGGCTCAGGAAACTTTCACTCCCCAGAACTCCTACACAGGTGCCATTGAGCACTTTGGGAGGCTACCCATCACAAAGAGCTTCTAGGGATATGGCTATGGCCAGGGCTGATGGGTGGAAGCAGGAGGGTCAACAGCCCACTTCTACTCAACATTGTATGTGGGTTTGAGCCAATCAGGTCAGAGCTTGTGAAAAACTGGCTTTTAGCCTATATTCAGGATGTGACTTGGATGCCACCTCAGCAGTGACAGGTCTGGTTCAGTGACAGGTTTTGGGGGAGGAGAAGTGTGAGAAGAAGTGGAGTTCACAAGGACAAGGAGAAAAGTCTTTTCCAGCTCTGGGATGCTGCAGTGTTGATTTTCCATAACTGAATAAGAATCAGAGCAGGCACCAAGGAACTCTCCGCCAGGACACACTCTCCTGTGTCCACCACTGACAGGTGGCCACAGGACTGGGCATTAAGGAATGGCCATAGGGACCCAGAGCTGAGGAATGGCTACCCACCACCCATTAACAGCAGCATTAACAGCTCCTTTTTAAGAAATCCCATCTTGGCACCAGCTGATCCAATGTCTGGCCAAACCCAGGCTACCTTGCCCTGCAAGAAGCTTCCCAAGCCCATGAGGTGGAGGCAGAAAGCCAGGCAACAGCAAAGCTGCCTGTGGAATGGCAATGCCTAGATGCCTGGTCAGACAAGGAACTTAGTCATCACTCATGTGCTTTGCTCCCTGAAGGTTTCATCACTCTTCTCAGTGAAGGCCTGTCCTTGGCCATGTTAAGCTGTGATAAATCCTGACCCAGGGCAGAAGGCAGGTCCCAGAGAATCCTCATGCCCAGCTCATGGCCTTTCCCACCCACTGCTAGAACCTCCCAAGCCCCAAGGAGAGGTCAAAAATGGAGGAGAATTTCTGTTATGGTTTGATGATGGATTGCCCTGGAATCGCCAACATCCTCAAGCACTAGGCGCTGCTTTCCACAAGGATTGGGCTTTGCTCAGTGGGGATTTATCAGCATGATTCCAACCAGGATTTATTGCACCTCAGTGTCCATTTCCCTGGCAGAGGGGACAACGTGAGGCTTTGGATTTGCAATTTGTCCATTATCTCTACACATCCAACCTGCAATTCCTGAGTAACTCATTAATTTGGATAGGACTAGCATATGTGACAGCCACTTCTGTCTGGAGGAGGGGACTTAGAAGAAGAAGTAGAGGTGAAACTGTCTTATGTCTGCTTGGGAAGTGGAGTTCAGCACCAGCCCTGGTCCTTGGGGTCCATTTAGGCCCTGTCTGGTGAAGACAGCGATTCCTATGGAGGCATATTTACTAAACTGGAAACTTTGATTTGAGCTATTTAACATGAAGAGTTGTTAGGATGATGCTAATGAGAATTGCACCAGGGCCCTGAGACTTAATTTGTTAATGTCTTCACAACCCTTGGGAAATTACACATGCTGATAACACGAGCACAGTGGTCCCCCAGTGCGTGGCTCAGCACGGGATCTGCTGGATGCATGGACAGGCACTGCCTCGTGCCTGTGTGCAGCATCCCTCCTCTGAAACACAGCCCAGCCTGGGCTCTCCACCTCTTCTGGGCCACCAGTCCCATAATCTCTCAGTTTTAAGGAGGATGTGTGGCTGGACAGTGATGTCACTAGAGCGCCAGCACTCTCTAGGCACTGAACTGGAAAAGTTTCTGCCACATCAGTCGGGTGGAGGGTGGGGGCACACTGGGGTTATGCTGTCCAAGCTCAGGGGGTGCAGGTGGTGCAAACTCTCATCCCAGGACATGGAACACCTGAGCCTCACAGAGCTTTCCTCTCCTGCCCTCTTACCACCATGGTTTTACCCATCCTCCTTCAAGCCCCCAGTGCAGGGTGATATCCCTGGGAATTCAGGCTCATTGTGATGCTCCAACTTGATAGTTTAGGTATACATCAAAAATTCCTGTTGGTGAGCCCTTGATTTTGGCTGAGACTGGGACACAGGGGCACAGCTGGATGCTCCATCAGAAAGCTGCCTCCCACAGTAGCAGTGAAGAAGGAATATCAGGCTGGACTTGAGGTCAATGCGGTGCATTCAGGAAGTCAAGTCAGCTGCACCCCCAAACATCTGCAAGCCATGAAAATCTCTGATTAGGCTTGGAAAGGAACACAGTGAGGACCAGCATCCCTTGTCTGGGGTGGATAGGTGCTGTCCCAAGGGCTCCCATCCCATGGACTGACTCAGACCATGGATTTCTTTGGCTGGTGATTTCAGCTCCCCGGGGTCTGTGTACAGCTGTTTCTCGCCCTGTCACAAAATCCATCAGGGAGGGACAAGGTCATTTCATCCACCAGAGCAAAGCATTCCCTGCAGCTGCAGGACTGCTTCCCTGGGGAGGGAAGAGGGAATCTGAGAAGATGGAAAAGCCTCTTCCTAATTAATAACGAGGCTTTTCCAAAGCAGCTCAACAGAAAGCACTCAAGCAGAGCGAGCTCAGAGCATTCTCAAGGGGTTGTTTTGCCATTTGATCAGCCCAAGGAATTGCCACCCAACTGCTCACATCCCCCTCTGGTCCTGGCTGCACAGTCCAGTCCTTTAAGCTTGTTATAAATTCTTATCCTCAATCCTGTGTGTGCTCAGGGTAGAGAGGGGAGCATAGAAAATTCCTTGTCAGGAAAGAAATGTTTCATGCCAGTGCCAGTTCACCTAAAGCAAAGAAAAATGACACCAAAGCTAAGCAGAAAAAAAGAATGTCTGTGGGTTTTTGACTGAAGGTTTTTTCAAGGGGGAAATGGAGTGTAGCTTTGCATCAAATAAGGCAAATTTAATTGTTCCAGATACAGCAAAATCCTGTGGCTAAGAAGCAGTGAGTGATGAGAACATATCCTTTACAGGCACTATCAGATAAGTTTGGTAACATATTTCACAGCAGGTGACAATTTGACCAAGAGCCTTTCCACCCACTCCAGCTCAGCTCCCAAAGTGCTGATGCTGCTCCAGCAGTCCATGTGCCACTGCTCTTTCATTCACTTACTGACTCCCTTGGGGTGAGTCTGGAATTTAAATTCATAAAGGTCAAAATAACATTAGCGACTCTTTTCAGTCTCATTGGCATCCCACTGAGGCGGAAATATTAATAAAGGAGCTGAGCAAGGATTAAAGATGTAGCAGTGAGTCTAGGCAGGGACTTGAGGGAGACACATGGAAAGTTTTGGGAAACAAAACTCTCATCTATATGGAAAATCCTAGGGGTTTAAATATATACTTGTGTCCATTAGGGCATTCTGCTCCATCATCTGGGAAACAGGGATGTCAATAGCAACCTACTGATATTCATAGATTTTATGAATAAATCCTCTGTGGAGGAGGGAAGATGATGAGGTTTCCCAGTAGGAAATGGTGTCCTGGTACTTCCCATAGTGAGCAGCAGCTACAGCAGTTAAACTGTACTTTGGACTGGATGCAGTGAAGTCACTGCCAGAGACTGTTCAATTGTAGCCAAACTAGAAGGGTCTGCTGGGAAGACTCTGCCAGGGAGGGATTTTGATGTTTCACTCATCCACCACCAAATCCCAGCCAACCCAAGGGAATAAACAACTTCCTGCCATGCTTGATTATAAACACAACTCCAAACACTCTATGGTTCATGTCAGGAGAACACAATAAGCCCCAAACACAACCCACTGCATTATATACATTGCATACATATACACACACATATATACTGTAAAGCTGTACATGGTTCATCTTAAGTAACAACATTGAGCAGATGCATCAGATACCAACAGCACAAGCTAGGTTTGGTGCCTTTTATTTATCCTTCTCCAGAGCAGCAGCAAAGACCTGAGGGAATAGTCAGTGACAGTGAATAGCAACAAGCCAAAAATTCATTACAAAGACCCATAGCTATCATAATGCTTAGTTAGCTTGGGTAATTATTTTGCATTGAGGATCATGGAACTTGAATGCTTGGGAGGATGGCTGGAGATTTTTTAAGGACTGGAGTCTTACGAAAGTAAATAGAAGCCCCCAGTGCCACCAAAAGCAGTACTGGAGGTAGGGTGTAAGCAAGGATCTACTTTGAGGCAGCCACAGCTGCTCCCAGCCATCCTAAGCACTGACCCCTGCTCAGAGGGAAGGCAAACAGCTCCACCACCCCAATTTCTACTCCATGTTAATATAAATTATCCCCCAGTGCCTTTTCCCTCAATGCCTCAAGGTGCTACTCAAGCATTTAACACCTGAGTGACCCTGCAGCTCAACCCATCCACCCCTCCCTAGCACCTCAGCACCTGGAAGTACAAGCATCCCCCAAAGGCCCTTGGTTTTGGGCAATAAGGTGTGAAATGGGTCTTTCTTCTTCACCACTCTGGTGGAGCTGCCTGGGATGGACAAAGAGATTTTTGTGCAATTTCACAGTTGATACATCAGACATCACAGTGAGTTGTATTTGATTAGTCATGGAGATGAAGCCCAAATTTATTGCCAAATGCAAATGTTGCAGCAGAGACACAGGGGACAATCTCAGGGAGCCAGAGGCTCAAGGCAGCAGCAGCAATGCGGTCACAGAGGACATCACGGCTGGACAGAGATAACTATGGTTGAAGAAGAGCTCAGGACAGGTAGTGATATGAGTTAACAACTTTCAGCTGTTAGGCTCTTGAGGCACTTTAGATAAATAACCTCATCACTCCCAGCCACAGGAATGAGCCTGTAGTTCAGATTTCCATCATCTCTCCTGGTCCCTTTGCACAGCAGAAAGGGGAGAGAGGCTTCACCTTTCCACCCTTCAGAGTTGTGTCTGTGCACAGCAGCAAACTGGGACATTGTGCTCATGCACAGTTCTGCCGGTGTAAAGCAGGATGTGTTTACCAGCACAGTTATATCAGCAGAACCTTTGCTTTACTCCTCTCCAGAGCATCTCAACAATGGCTTGATGGCATGAAAATACTTCAGACCTCCTGGCAGCAACTCAAGAGCACTGTGGCCACACATCTGGTACTGCTCGACCAGGATAAACATGCTCCTTCCTCTTTAAATTTGCTCAAAATCTTCTGGCAGATTATCTAGGAGTGGAGAGCTTTACCCTGCCAGGTGTCACACAGTTCCATGGCTTTAGCTCAGAGCCATCTTGGAGGGCCCTACGAGCGGTGGGACCAGGCTGGAGAAGGATGTTTCCTAGAAACAGATTGGATATTAGTACAGTTATCTTGAGACAGTTATTGTGATACAGTTGTCTCAGTGTAAGTTCCTGGACAGACATTTTTTTTCTGCAGAAGAAAGTAAATGCTTCATATTGCTTCAGAGCAGCCCAACCCAAAGGGTGAGAAGGGATTGGAGTGATTTCCCCTGTGCCACATTCCCTGTCTCAAAGTCAAGCCTTCTCCTTCCTCCTCCAAACACCATGTTTCTGTGTGGGAAGAGCCAAACTAGGGGGATTGAGTGCAGGTAGGAAATTCAGTGACCTTTCTTGCTGTAAATCTACAAAGACCAAATCTGTGCAGCCAATGGAGCTGAGAAGCCAGAGTACTCATGTGCAGTACCTGGAGAATAGTCCCCCTGCAAACACGGATGGGCTGCTGAGCAGGCAGGGAAGCATTTAATACTGATACGTATCATTTCCATGTAAACAGTGCTCTAAATGCTGGGACCCAGGTGCCATTCAGGGGGAGCTGGAGCAAAGAGTTCTGCTGGGCAAAAGGGATGTTACAGTCCTTGAGGCACCCTTGATCTTCACTGCTTTACTTATCACTTCCCCACCAAGTAGGTTTTTTTTTTCTCTTTTCTGTATGCTGGAGAGAGCAGAAAGAGCAGCATCTGCTTTCTGCAGCTTTTCTTCATCAAGCTGTTCTGAGTGTGAGCCTAGGAAAAATATTACAGCCACCCACTAGATGAAAACCTGGTGGGACAGAGGTCTGAATGCTGCCAAGTGGCAGCCCAGGGGTGAAGCACAGGGAGAGGTCCAGAAGCATCCAACAGCCTGGCTGAGCATCTCCTCATCTGACTGCAGCCCCAGATTGCAATGTCACCCCAGAGCACCACCCCAACCCATGGGACCAGGAGGGCTGAGCTCCTGGTGATACTGATACACCTTCCCTGGGGTGGGACTGGTGGGACCTGCTGGGTTTGGTGTCTGGTGGGATCCTGTCGTGCTCTAATGGGAGTGCCAAGCAGCATCCCACCAAGTGCCATGGAGAAAGGAGGAGATATTAAATCCAGCCTTGAGCAGACGTATCACAGAATGATGCACCTCTGTCTGGCTACATCATTTCCAAGAGTCTCTCTTGGGTTTGGTTATTAATGGCATTGCTGTGGGTTTGTTTTACTGGTGGAAAGTATCATCATTGTTGCTCTCTGGCCCTGCTGACTTTTAATTACTCAGTCTTCCTGTTTGTCCTCCCTGAGCAATCTCTGTCTGTCCCCCAGAACAGACCCTGGAATGCAGGAGGGAAACTAAGGCAAAAGAGGATGCAAAGAAAATTGAGTTTATGCTCAGCCCTACCAGTCCTCGAGAGGGGTTGTGATAGCTGCATGAGCTGCATGAGTATGTTAGTACCATTTTCTTGTGCTGCGTTGTTCCAAGTGAAGCTTTTCCTGTTCCAGACATTCACACAGCTTCTCACCTCAGTGGCTAATGGGAAGAGCATTTGCAATTTAACTTTGTCCTTAGTTCAAGCAATTACTGGTTGTTTTTTCTTTACATGGATGAATGTTATCATAGAATTTTTAGCTGTGACCCTCTATTTCTCTGTCAAATTTGGGTCAAAACAATGAAGGAGCTCAATAAATTCAAATGGATGCAGAAAGGCACAGACACATGATAAAAGGCACCTTGTTTCCTACAACATGCAGGCTTAAAACAGTTAACTTAAAGGGAAGGTTGCCGCAGCAACCCTACACATTAGCAAAGCTAAATGCAAAGGTTATTGTTAAAATTAATTTCTCCCTACAAGATATGGGAGGCAGAAAGTAACACTCACCATGCTCTGTTGCTTCCCCAGTTCACATGCTTGGAAGCTGTTTTCCTTTGCTAAGATATTTGAAGACACTGAAAGCCCTAAAAATTTTCTCTGAGAACATCTCAAAATAACAAGGAGCTGATTTTTCAAATAATCGATGAAAACAAATATTCCTCCATAACAACCTTCATTATCATCAATAGTATTTTGCTTTTTTTCCTTTGGTCACTCTTTAGCTAGCTCCATCCATAGGAATTTTAGGGAAAGGCATTCAAATAACCACAAATCCAGGGGGACAGGAAATGTTGTGTTCTTGCACCCAAGGAGCTATGAATTTGTCTTGGGAAATGGCAATTTCTGTCTCTGTGCCAGCAGCACAAACATCTCTGATAGCCAGGAGTGGTTTGGACTGCACTCTGCCCCTTCCAGCATCTCCTGCTCATCCATTTTCTGCTTGTCTTAGATTGTAGTACATGGATATTGCAGCCATTGTGCTTCCAACCTCACTGTGAGATGGAGCAGGGACATATTTAGCTACAGTACATGTTGTTCTAAATATACACAAATGATACATAAAAACGCCTGCAATCTGGCCTACCTAATGCCTATGTTAGCACACTTGTGTAGCTGAGAGAAGCACACAAAACTGAAATAGCTGCAGTTTTGGACTTTTCTACCCAGGAAGGACTAGAAGAGACCAACGGGAATGGCTGGGAAGGAGATTTTACAGCCAGGAGATGTGAGATGTTTGGAGAGGCTTGGAACTAGACTGGATGCACCACTGAGGAAGAGAAAGTCTGGCTTATTGTCTTTTTTGAGGTTAGATGCCAAAGTCATGGCTGAAGGAAAGAACAGGGCTGAGAAACCAGAGCCAAGGAACCCTACGTGGACTTGGAAGACAGGTCTAAAACCAAGTTTGTGCCTGAACTGGGTTCAGCCCAGTAGTTTAGACAGGACCAGAGTAACAGTCATTGCCATGATGATTCAACCAGCTCTTGGAAGTCTCACACAGCCTCCAGTTGGTGTCTGCCATGAGGGTTTTCTAGGGGCTGAGCTTGATCCATTAGCTCATTGAGCAGCCCTAGCTGTATAGGCAAATCCTGACCTTTCAACAGCCTGGAAGTGGCCCATGGTGGCCCACAGGCCTCTGCTAACCCTGTGCACTTCATCCTTGCAGGTCCCCAGTGCAACGCCTCAGTAGACCTGATCGGCACGTGCTGGCCCCGGAGCGCGGTGGGACAGCTGGTGGCCCGGCCCTGCCCCGAGTACTTCTACGGCGTGCGGTACAACACCACCAGTAAGAGGGGCAGCGCTGCTGGGGACATGGCGGGTGAGGGTTCTGGGACACAAATGACAATACCCCTCTGGGAACAAAGCTCATGAAACATAAAGGAAACAGTGCCTCAGACCTCAGATTTCAGGGAGGGTCTCTATAAGCAGGTTCTCCTGGGAGGAGGAGAGGGCTGATGTCTCCCTCTTGGGGACAAAGGCACAGGAGTGATCCTGCCCTGCCCTTTGAGGTGGTACAGGGGTCTGAAGCCTCCAGCTGAGAAAAGACTGGGAGACTTTGAACCTCGTCACCTACTGGCACAGGTGGCTGCACTGTCACTACCAGTGACATGCTGGGAGTAGAGGATGAAGCGATAGTATATGAAAAGTGCCCAAAGTCATTCCTAGAATAAGGTTGAATTTCTGACCACCAGTGCTGTTGGTGGTCCACCAACACCTTGCTTTTCACAAAAAACCATAATTTTTTTCCATCCTGCATATTCTTGCAGCCATGGGGGATGGCACAGACACACAGCTCCTGCCTCGTTGTGCCTCCTGTGCTGCTGTAGGAGCCTCTCTGCATTATTCACAACTTGAGCCTGTCTCTGAGCCCTTCCCACCCCATCACCCTGACGAGGCTTATGGTCTCCCATTAATGGAAGCCCAGTCTCACCCAGTGCTGGCATCCCCGCACTGCTGACACCAGCCACAGACTCTCTGGGGTGCCTAGACCATTCCTTCCTAATTAGCCTTGCCACCTATTGTCCTCACCAGGAGGCAAAAAAGCTCCTAATTCATGGAGAGAAGTGAAATTCATGCTGCCATCTCAGCAGAGATCCTGGGTTGGTACATGATCACCCAAGCAAACAGCAGAGTGAAAGGGAAGAAGAGTCTAACTGGTGCTGGTTCCACTGCATCCCTGTGTATGGTCAGGAGGTGTTGGAGTCCCCCAGTAATGAGGGCAGAGCTGGTGCAGACCCAAAGCTCTTGAGCAGGTCTGAAATATTCCAAGAATTTTGGTTCTGCAATTGTGACCAAGGCAGCAGCTGAGCTGCCTTCAAAGCAGAAGATGCCACTGGCCTGACTGCTCTGCATTAGTGACAGTCAGGTCATATGTCTGTGCCCATCTCCATAC
This sequence comes from Sterrhoptilus dennistouni, assembly GCA_013397095.1. Taxonomy (NCBI): domain Eukaryota; kingdom Metazoa; phylum Chordata; class Aves; order Passeriformes; family Zosteropidae; genus Sterrhoptilus; species Sterrhoptilus dennistouni. The sequence goes on from VWZU01017946.1 coordinate 24,460, forward strand.
TCTGTTAACCCTTGGATGGGCATCCTCTCTTTCAGATAATGGGTACAGGGAATGCCTGGCGAACGGGAGCTGGGCAGCACGTGTCAACTACTCCCAGTGCCAGGAGATCCTCAGTGAAGAGGTAGGAGCTTGGGAGTCCCTGGGCTCTTGGCAGGGGGGCACAAGAGACAATGGAGTCTTGAAAGGCAACAGCATCCATGCCAGGAACGGCCCATGGGACCTGAGGGCTGAGAATGCAACACCATCCCAATGACAAAGTGCCATGTGGCAATTATGACCCCTTCTTGATTTGCATTTTTACTCCCCATCAGAATTTATGCCATGCCTGTTTCCAGTCCCATTAAAAATCCAAGAGAATTGACAGTGTGAGGTCCCCAAGGCCTCTGGGTACAGATCAGCCCTGCAGCTCCCTCTTGACACAGCACTCAGTGAAAACTCCATCCTTCCCTGCTGGCAACAAAATAAAGGAGATATTTAGGAAACTGAAAGAGATAAATAAATGGAGATCAAAAATTACAAGCCCCTGAGTAGGTCAAGCCACCCCTTGAAGCAGAGGAGAAGAGATGAGTTTTTCATTTGCAGTTGATATCAACTCTGGTATTTAAGATGCTGATGTCTCTTACCAGGAATGGTTTTCTCATTCTCACTTAATGGCTAATTCACCAATTGGATGAGTGCCTAACAACAGCAGTGATCAATTAATTCAATTATCACTCACACTTTCCCTCTGCCCAAATTCATCACAGCCTCTCAGCTGCCCCGAGGGCAATGGGGATGAACTGTGATACAAGATTCCAATGAGCTCAGCTGAGTTCTAGCAGGGTTTCTCCAGAGGATGGATTGGGATGTCCCAGCATTGAACTGTCCCATAAGCTGCTCCTGGTACAAGTGGGATGTGAAACCAGGCTAGTGCCTCTCCTATCCACATTAGCCCCATCTCCTTCCATTCCCGCTGTTCTGTCCCAGGGTGGGCTCCAATTGCTTCCTGAAAAAGGGCCCAAAATTTGAGGCGCAGCTGCCAAAGATGATGTGGTGGAGGAAGTGGGTTTATGCTGGTACCAGGGCTGCTGCTGACCCTCTGCTCATCTCCCCCACTCCCAGAAGAAGAGCAAGCTGCACTACCACATTGCCGTCATCATTAACTATCTGGGCCACTGTGTTTCGCTGGGGGCCCTCCTTGTGGCCTTTGTCCTCTTCATGCGCCTGCGGTAAGTGACAAACCTGCTGCCATGTTCCTACGAGGTCATCTCAGGCAAGGATGGAACCAGTTCCTGTGCTTTGCCATCTCCCCCCCACAGCCACTGCCCTCCAGGCTGGAGGGATCCTGCCTATTTCAGAGTGGTTTTTCTTCTGCCGCTTTTTTAAAGCACCTGGTTAGGGAGGCAGAGGGTCCTCCTTGGTGCCTTCCACCTCCTGGTCTTCTCCCTGCCCACTTCACTCAGGACATGGTCCCAGCAGTCACCCTTGGGGTCCCAACAGAGACACTCAGCCCCACAAAGAGCACTGTCCCCAGTCCCCCTGCTCTGATGGTGCCTTGTTCCACCCCTCTCCAGGAGCATTCGGTGTCTGAGAAACATCATCCACTGGAACCTGATCACAGCCTTCATCCTACGCAATGCCACGTGGTTCGTGGTGCAGCTCACCATGAGCCCAGAGGTGCACGAGAGCAATGTGGTAAGTGCAGTTCTGCCAGCCTGAGCCCAGTCCTGAGCAGTTGTGACGTGCAAGGACCCTGGAGATCACTGAACCACGAAATGGCTTGGGTCTGAAGAGACTTTAAGCATCATTTAGTTCCAAGCCCCCTGCCATGGAGAGGGCCACCTTCACTATCTCAGTCTGCTCCAAGCCTCATCCAACCTGGCCTTGGACACTTCCAGGGATGGAGCAGCCACAGCTTCTCTGGGCAACCCATGCCAGGGCCTCACCACCTTCCCAGGGAAGAACTTCTTCCCTAAACCTACTCTCAGTTTGAAGTCACTAAGATATGGCTACAAAAGCAACTTCAGGCAGCAAATAGGGCTGGCTGGTGGCTGGCAGGCACCCCATGTGTATGAGAAACACAGGTTTGATTGCTCTCCTGGGCTCTCTGCTGCTCCTTGCATTGTTTGCCTCACTGACACAGAGCTCAACTGACTCCACATCTCCTGGCAGGTTTGGTGTCGCTTGGTCACTGCTGCCTACAATTATTTCCACGTCACCAACTTTTTCTGGATGTTCGGCGAGGGCTGTTACCTGCACACGGCTATCGTGCTCACCTACTCTACAGACAAGCTCCGCAAGTGGATGTTCATCTGCATCGGCTGGTGTGAGTGTCAGGCTTTCCCTCACCCAGTGGTGCCCAGGGCTTAGTGATGGGTGATGCCCCCTCCATCCCCTGCTCCTGTTCTTCTTGCACACAAAGAGCTGCAAAAAGGGTGCCAGGAGCAGGAGGATCACATCATCTCACTGGGTGGTGTGTGTGTGAGAAAACCCCTGTTTACAGTGTGGTTTTTTGGCGACCTTGCACCTCTGAGATTCACCTGTGTGTTCCCCTGCAGGTATCCCCTTTCCCATCATCGTTGCCTGGGCCATTGGGAAGCTCTACTACGACAATGAGAAGTGAGCCTGATTGCTCTTATCCTCCATTCTTCTTTCTATCCCAAATCCTCAGGGATCAGTTGTGTCAGGAATTCTGTCAGGGAGGAGAAAAAGGATACAATTCTTCCATTCTTTCTTTTATCCCACCTTTCAGCTCTCTGCAGCACAAGCCCTGCCTCTGCTTTTTTCTCCTCAAAAGGCAAATATGATTTTTAAGGGGAGAAAAAGATTAAACCAGATCCCCTATAATAGATTTGCTAAAGGGAGCTGGGATTTAACCAGCAGAAATCTAAATTACCCCCACCTGAGCCATTTTCACAGACACCTGCTAATGAAGGTCTTAACAGGTACCTGAGAGTTCATCCCAGAGTGGGAAGTTGAAAGGAGCCCATTGGGTTGAATGGCAGCTTGTTCTGTTTTCCAGAGGTAGTTTTCCCTGCTGACTTCAGAAGCCCTATGCCACTCACACAGACACTGATTGAACAACCCTGACAAGGTGCTCCCAGGACAGGGATATACCTGAGTGAGCTCCTGTAGCATTTGCTGGATAGAGAACAGAGCTGACCTGGACCTCTGTGTGTGAGATTATGGAGAATCATGCAATCTTGCTGAGTTGGGAGAAACCCACAAGGATCATCGAGTCCCACTCCTGGCCCTGCACAAACCCCCCAACAATCCCACCCTGGGCATTCCTGGCAGTGCTGTCCAAATGCTCCTGGAGCTCTGGCAGCCTCGGGGCTGTAACCATTCTCTGGGGAGCCTGGGCAGTGCCCAGCACCCTCTGGGGAAAGAACCTTTCCCTGAGATCCATCTCAAAGTCCCCTGTGACACAACCTCAGGCCATTTCCTTGGGTCCTGTCTCTGTCACAGGGAGCAGAGATGAGGGCTGCCCCTGGGGAGGAGCTGCAGTACCTGGTGAAGTCTAAACTCAGTCTCATCTTCCCCAGCTGAACATTCGAAGTGCCCTCAGCTGCTTCTTATGTGGCCCCTCCAGACTGCTTCCCCATCTTCATGTCCCTCCTTTGGACACTCTCTAATTACTTCAGATCTTTCTTATATTGTTGTGCCCAAAACTGCCCCAGGATGTGAAGTGAAGCTGCCCCCATGCAGAACAGAGTGGGGACAGCCACCTCCTTTGTGAGGAGGATGTCCCTACTTGTCCTGCAATAACCAGCTCCCACATCGGTATGGGGCCCTGAACAGTCCCACAAGCCCCCATGCACCTCCTTTTACCGAGTTCTCAGGGAAGCTATTCCACAATGGCTGCAGCAGTTTTAGTGCTTTCACCTCACCAACAGTGACTTAGAGAGACTGTGCAAGGACAAGAGTCTATCCAGGTCACTCCCATGTCAGGCTTGCCCCTGACACCACTTGTCCTTGTCTTGCAGGTGCTGGTTTGGGAAGCGAGCAGGTGTTTATACTGACTACATTTACCAAGGCCCCATGATCCTAGTGCTTCTGGTAAGAGCAAAATGACCTTGTGTGCTAAATAGAAAGTCCTGTGTGCAGGTGGGACAACAGCTGCTTCTGTAACAGGGTATGGCCTCCTCTTTAGCTTCAATCTGCTGGGGCTGCTGCCCCACAGCAACACTGCTCCTCACCTAAACTGCCTCTTGAGCAATTTTGGGGTTAAGGTGGGCTGCAGAAGGAGCCTGGAAACCTCATTCTGACAGGGATGTCCCATCAGCAGACTCCAACATTAATCAGTAGGTCCCTCCACCCCTGCCCTGGCACTGTTTGGGTGTGGGTGGATGCTTTGCCAAGCATTTGCAGAAGCCTGGGATCCTTGACTCCATTACTTGATCCTAATTCCACCTCTCTCCTCCTGGTCCCCACCCGAGTAGCAATGGGTCACATGGATGGGGCTTTGTCTTTTGGGGAGGGACAAGGAAGAGCAGAGGTGGCAGGTTACCAGCTGGGGGGTCCAACCTGTATTTGCAGGGGGAAAGCCATGCATGAAATCCCAAAACTGTTCCTTCATCTTCTCAGCTGAGAAAACTCAAAGGAGTAAAAATCACTGGCATAATGGAATGATTGATCCTTCTTCCCATTTCCCAGCCCATCAGGCAGCCAGGCCGCTACTAATTCCTGTCAATTGTGCTCAGCACCAAAGATGCCTTCCCATTCCCTTATTAGCAATTTGGCAGCCAAGAGAGCAGTCAGGCAGATGGCAGCCACTCTCCACCTTAGATTCTTCCTCTCCCTCTACTTTTTCACCTTCAACCATTCTCTAGCACTTGTCCTTCTTTGGCAATCTCCTGGCATGCCCTGCTGTCCTGATCCCTTGACCAAACTCCTAAATCTTACTATTCAAGTATTTTTATAAAAGGCAGGCATCCCCTCATGGTGCATGGAAGGCAGTAGATCATATTCAAGAGGAAACAATCCCGTTTCCTCTGGCTCCCCCATCTCCCTACCTTACCTCACTGCAGAGGAAATGAGAGGAAATACTGGAGGAGCAGACACTAACCAGTGACCCTGTTCCTCCCAGATCAACTTCATCTTTCTATTCAACATCGTCCGAATCCTCATGACAAAGCTCCGAGCTTCAACCACATCAGAGACAATCCAGTACAGGTACGAGTATGAGTGACCCTGCAGGAAGCCAACCTAAGAACTGGGTTCTCTCATGATTAGTAAGGATGGGAACAGCCTCTTTAGCCAGGTAGCAAGGGGATGGAAGCATGGAGAGACACCTAAGAACACCTCAAATGCTCTTTGGAGGCACATGGTCATTAAATTTGGCTAGAGAGAGCCTTGTGATTTAGAGTGTCGATGGCTGGTTTTGCCTTTGAAGTGAACCCTTGGGATTTGAGTCTCTTAGCAAAAACCTGTTCTGGTGGGCCCTGATGAGCTCTCCAGGCTGGGAGCTGCAAATCCTGGCATGGAGGTGAGAATTAAATCACTGCTTGACAGAAAAGCAAAAGCTGAGGAAGAAGTGATGAATTGATGCCACCCCGACACCTCCTTGTAAAGAAGAAGGCAGTACTCCCACAGCACAAGGCAGGAAGATTTAACCCTTCCTTGCCTGTTGAGGAATATTTTGCAGACAACATAAAAGGTGCACAGTCAGAGCAGCTCCCAGAAGTACCTGGAATAGAAGATACTTTGGGCTTCATCCTTGCCTCTGTCTGGATCATTTTGCGGCAGGAATTGGGGAATCTCACTGCGTGCCAGGTCAAGAGAAGCTGTTTTGAGGTGGGGGGTGGCTTTTTCAGCTGAGAATGGAAAAATTCTGATTCTGTTATTGGGAAATACTAGCTTTCCTCATCACAGAGTATTGAACTGGGATGAGGGGTTCAGCTTGGGGTAAGCAAAGATAAAAGTTCTTGGAAAAGGCTGGTTGGCCCCAGTCCACATCTTTGAGAGACTTTTGGTTTTCCAGTATTTGCCTCATTTTGGGAGGGTTTATCACCTTTGAATGAAAATGAACATTTTCATTTCCCAGAAATATTCTGTGGGACAGGAAAACTTGGAGAACTTGGTATGTTATAAACTGTTAACTTCTGCTTAAACCAGGCAAGGGACAGCCCTGGAGGGCTCCAGCTCACCTTAGATGGTAAAAAGCTGATGTGTCCCCTGCTGCCATGGCTGGTCCCTTGGAGAAGCTACACCATTGAATGTGCTCTACTGTGGTTTTCCAGCTCCTGTCCTTGGTTCCCTCCAGCTCCTCCATGTCATCAGCCTATTTGTGTCAGGGACTGTTTTCTCCTCTAAGTCAGAGATACAAAACAGGTCCCAGATCCCTCTCTGCCCAGCTCAGGCCCTCCAGGGGATGACCATCGACTGTTGGAATCTTGTCCATTAACAGAATCGTTAAGCAAAAAGTGATGACTTGGCATTGTTCTTGTCCCCTGATCCAAAGGAATGAGGTGCCAAGCCCCAATCCTTCCCGAACTCTCTGTATGACTATGACTTTTCACAAACTGCACTTGTCATCTCATCAAGATATCAAATTAATTACCTGAGATTAGGTTTTTACAAACTCATGTTGAAGGGTGTGAATTACTATACCCTCCTTAATTCCTTTTTAATTGAGCTGTAGATCAGCCAAGCAAGCATTCCCATGCCAGCTCAAGGTCAGGCCTCTGCTCTTCACTGCTCTTTTCTGGGTGGAGAATCAGAGCAGGGGCCCAGTGCTCAAACCAGCCTAGTCCCTTGGGAATTGCACTGGAAACAGCCTAACTTGGCTCCATCATCCACCAGTAACTGGTTTTCAAGTCCCAACAGACTTGTCCAAGCCATGCTGGTGCTGGGAGTGGGATAGGCAGAGTCCTTGTGCTCAGGGCTGCAGCGTAGCAGCTCAGGTCCCCATTTTCTCCCTAGGAAAGCAGTCAAGGCCACACTGGTGCTGCTGCCCTTGCTGGGGATCACCTACATGCTGTTCTTTGTCAACCCAGGGGAGGATGAGATCTCCAGGATAGTCTTCATCTACTTCAACTCCTTTCTGGAGTCCTTTCAGGTAATGGTCCTCCACACTGGCTTCCATCCCACTCCTTTCACCAAGGGATGTGGAGGACCCCATCCTGGCTGATGCCTCCTCCTGAAACCAGACATCCCCAAACCCCAGAGTTGTTCCAAAGCTCCTTGGTTGGGAGTACCTGTTGGCTGTGACTCTTCTGCTTGTCTCCTTCCAGGGCTTCTTCGTCTCTGTCTTCTACTGCTTCCTGAACAGCGAGGTGAGCACAAGGGGCTGGGGTTTTTTGTGGCACTCTTCCTTGCAAGCAGATAAGTTCAGCACAAGGCTCTACTGTTTCACAGGGCTTGGGAGGTGGTTGTCCCTAATTCCCCACCTGAAGGTCTTTGGTGATCGGAGTTGGTGCTACACCTGCAGCCCCAGATTTTGCCCAGACAGGAATGGCTGCTGTCTGTGTCCTCCTCTGGAGGAGGAAAATCCACCCCCAAGAACAGATGCTCTCAGGGTGCACCTGTGTGATTTGGTGCAGCAGAGCCAAAGGTGCCACCCATCCTAGGGAAATCCTTCCCCAGGGTGAGCCCATAAACATGCAGATTGCACAAGGATGAGGACATCTCCCAGGCTCTGACCCAAAACAGCAAGAAACAAACAGCAGAAAGCAAAGGAGCTGAGAGTAGAAGTGAATCCTGGGGCCAAATATTTGGGCAGCTCTTTTCTCTGCCTCCTCAAAATGCTCCCACACCTTTGCTGGCTCAGGAAAGTTTACCCCACACGAACCTGTTTTGTTACCAAATCACATACCATTAATCCATTTTTGACTGGAGGACTAGGAGAAAGATGACTGGTGCTTCTGAACAGCCTCTGTGTGATGACCAAACATCCCTCATTCATCTCACCCAGGTGCGATCGGCCGTACGGAAGCGGTGGCACCGGTGGCAGGACAAGCACTCCATCCGTGCCCGTGTGGCAAGGGCCATGTCCATCCCCACCTCCCCGACCCGCGTCAGCTTCCACAGCATCAAGCAATCCACAGCTGTCTGAGCCGGGAGGAAGAGGCTGCACCAGGTGCCGATGTCCCCACTGTGGGGCACCCCTGGGAGGGGGGCATGGTACAGGACCAGGTCCTGCCTGTGGCCCCAGCCCCCACAAGGAGGGCATGAAGTCACTTGGTCAGGGGACACCTGCACAGCTCCTGCCCTATCTGCTGAGCAGGCCTGGAGGACAAGACAGCTGAGATGCTGCTTTGTCATCTCCTGGGCACCTGCATGACCTGCTGGCATGGCAGAAAGAGCCAGAAGAACCTGGAGAGGTTGCAGCAGCTTTCTGCCAGCTCCATCCTGGGCAGGATATCTCATGTCACTGCCTTTATTGGATTTGTCTACTTTGAAGTGACAGGACACCAGGACGTTGCTGGGACAGCTTATGGGGCTAATTACATTGGAAGCTGGGTCAGCCTTCCAGTGAGCACATGCTGGAATGCTACTGGTGGGGGGGAACCCTCTAGAGGAGCCAAAGTCCTGTGTGTTGGAAGGGGATGGATGGAGAACCCTGGAGTGATTGCAGACATTGCTTCCTGTGGCTGTTCTTTTGTAGCACTAGGGTTGAGTCCTTCTCCTGTCTCTTGCTGGGTCTCCAGATGTCCTGTAACTGCTGCTTGGTCTGACCAGGTCACTTCTTATCTTGACACCAAAGGTGGGGTAAAGCAATGGAGTGGGGATGGAACTCCCCTCCCATGGGGATCGGTCCTAGGGGCTCTGAACAGCTCTGAATAGAGTGGGCTTGATCTGCAGGGAAGGACAAGAATTAGTTAAATCCTCTGGTCCAGCCCAGATGGATCCACATGTTTCTGCAAAGCCCTGGACCTCAGGCTGACTCCATGTCCCTGCTCAGAGGGTGAAAAGGTGAGGGAGCCCTGCAGTAGAGCAGTGGCTGAGATCCTCAAAGGCAGCTACCACAGGGACAGGCCCTGGCCTTGCCCCCTCTTCCTTGCCCTGCTTTTACCTGGGCAGGTGGGCCCAGTGCCAAAGCTGCTCCTTGCTCTTGTGCAGGGGATGGGATCAAACCATTCCCATGTTGGGGTTAAGTGCCTTGGAGGAGCAGCAGCCTCCTTTCCTCCCTTCCCTCCCTTCCTATCTCCCTCCCCATTCTGGGGACTCCAGATTGTCCCCAGTTCCCTCTCTCCCATTCCATGTGGTCATCAAAAGCAGCTGAGCAGAGAGGTTCATGCAACTGGAGGGATTTGCTTTGACCACTTTGGAGCCACCTTTTCCTTGTCCCCTACACGGTCTGGAGATACCCAGGCAGGGGGCAGATTACAGCAGGTTTATGCACTACCTGCCCTTTGCATCCCAGGGATTTTGCCACTGGGGCAGTACAGGGTCTGGTGTGAGCCCCTTCACACTTCTGTGCCTCAGTTTTCCTACTATGAAGAACAGGCATAAATGTTTCTTGCCCTGGGGAGATTTAAACATCTTTGAAATTGCAGTATTCTGTGATTGTCTCAGGATATACCACCAGAAAGGAATGAAAGCTTGCATTTTTTTTTTTTTTATTTAAAGGGAAGCATAGGGAAAAACCTTTGGGTTCTTTCTTCAAACATTTGTGAAATTTAGTAGTTTGGAGCTAATTCCTCCCATTTTGATTTTCTAGCTGCATGACTACAGTGCAACCAAACTGGAAATATCCCATTAACTCCAATAACCTGCTGGGAACAGCAACAGTTCCCAGTATGACACAGTGACCACAACAAGGACCATACCCTGCACACGGGGCATGTTTCAGTCTTTGTTCAAGTTCAGCCACTGACAACAGTCCCAATAACTGTCCCAAATGTGGGTATGAAAACCCCCTGGAGTTATGCAATGAGAAAAGTGACACTTCCCAGCTCTATGGACACTTTCTGCTGGTGCCCTACAAGGAGTATACTTGTGTCTTCTGTGTCTTGGTTTCTCTGTTGGGTACTTTGGCAGGAGCTAATAAAGATCTGCTGGCAATGGAGAAGGGGAAATGCCCTAGAGAGCTTTTTTCATCATCCCTGCAAGTGATGTGCCAAAAAATGGTGCGCTACATGTTCAACTTGGATTTTTCTAAAGTGAGGTCTTTTGGTGGAAAGAAGCTGGAAATTGAAAAACCAAAGAAAGAAACCTAAACAGAAGCACCTGTGTTCACATCACTGTTTTTCCCTTTTCTTGGTGGTCTGCTCCAACTGACATGACTTTGCTTTCCGTAGCTGGAGTGTGTATTCTCAGTCTTGTTTGATTAAAAATACTTCAATTCCTCTTACAAGGACTTTTGGGGCATGTTTATCTTTTGGAAAAGACAACCCTGGCGTGGCTCCTCCCCAGTTTCCAAGGGAGCATCCTCGCACTGCAGTGGGCTCAGAATCCCACTGGCTTTTTTTTCTCCTTTCTACCCCAAATCCACATGCCTAGAGGATGGAGGTGGCTCTCCACAAAGGTATTCACACTGTCCAATCCAAGAGAATCCCACACGGGTTTTCCAGGCAAGTACCATCAGGGCTGGAGAAAGTCATCCAGGTTTTCTCCCTTGCCAGGTGAGCTAATACAGAATAAAAATGTAATGTGGTTCACAGCAGGAGGGAGGGCCAATTAAAATCGACCTTCATTTCATACATCAGTGTTTACAAGTGAAATTCAGACACAAACAGATTTCTGGTCAAGCTCTTCTGATGCAGAATTAATTTGTTCATCACACAGAGCCTTAGAGAGCACTGTAATTTAGTAAGCACCATGCACATAAATAATAATTACAGGTTCCTGCTGATTACATGATTGTATTTAAAGTTATCAAGTAACTCTGAGATTAATGACCTGCCAATCCAGTGCTCTTGACAAGACTTAAGCCTCTTGAGATCATCCTGTGTTAACCCTTTATGTTGTCCTGGTACCTTTCAGGGCTGTGAAAAGCAAAAATAGGACCCCAAGGATGGGATCTCGTGGTGCTATGGGATATCCCAGTGGGATAATGCACAGGAGCTTCTCCAGCACCCTGAATGGATTTTTATTTAGCTTGTTTATTTGGTTGACCCATTAGACCCACCATGGATGTTGTTGCCAGCCTTGAAGTCACTTCCCACCCTCAGCCTCACCACCTGGGATCAAAGCTTGGGTGCCCTGAGATTTATCCTCAACAAACCAAGGGCCAGCAATAGAGAAAACCTGCCCTCTAGAGCCTGAATGGAGGCAGAGGGAAGCTTATGATCCTGATTCCCTGTAGAGGATCTGTACCTTCATTCCACCGTCCAACCAAATTGCCCTGTGCAAATATCCCCACTGCCAGAGCCAGGACCACCCAGTTCCACGCCACGTCAATCGGAGGGTTCATGGCTGGTATTTAAAGCAAAGTAGGGCTGTCATTCCCCTTCTTCAGACAACACATAACTGTTCGGTGGTGGACAGCTTTGGGCTATTCCCAGATACTGAACCCTGCTGTACCTTCCCACGCAGGTAAGGACTCTGGAGTGGGTGGGTGGGAGGTCGAGAGGGAGAGGAAATCTTATGGCAGTTTTACAGCCCAGTGGGTTAAGTTGTGGCTTTCAGCACTGTCTGCCTCTCATCTGTGATGTGTTTTCATTTGAGCACTGCTGAACTCCCAGGTAAATATTTCATCCTTTAATTCCAATGCCCCCTCCTTCACTGCTCTCTCCAGCACAAGCCTTGTGCTGACATTTGTCACCACAGACATGGCTCTCAGTCTCATGTGGTGGTGGGAGACACAGCTTTGCCACCGTCATGAAAATTTCAAAGGGACTTTTTTTTTTTTAATTTGGAGAAAAACAAAAGATCAGAGAAACAAGTGATTCCATGGGAGAGCTCATCTGCTCAGCCATGGAGAAAAGGATCCTTGAGGAGCCCCTGGGCTGTACTGAAGGCAGCAGAGGTGTGTGATCTCACAGCCTTCTGGAATTGGCACCTGCATAGAGCAGAGTTGGGTTAATCCCACAACCAGGAATTTGTGAGCTCACCCACAACTGAGTCCGTCCTCCCAGCTGATGCCCTCATCCAGAGGGATATGCACCAAGGACTCTCCAGGTTTTCCAGGTTTCCCAGGTTTGTTTGGAAATAGTTGCAGTCCCCAACCATCTGCTCCCAGGACACCCTCTGCAAGCACCATGGCTGATGTCCCTGGCCCTGCCCTCCTCCCGGTCAGGCAAAATTTTCCATGGGAAAGTTGCCTTTAGGCTGCTGAATTCTGTTGCTGAGCCTCCTGCTAGTGTGGAAACTGAGGCACAGATTTGCTATGGACTTGGGAAATATTGGACTCTGGCTGAGCACCATCCTGAGAGACACCTCTGCTGCAGAGCACCCTCCAGCCCCAGAGCATCCTCCAAACCAGTCTGAGACCTGTTCCAGGAGACATCAGTGTGAAGGGGTTTGGGACCCTCCTCAGCAGCCCAGAGCCTCCTTCTGCCCTAAGGAAATGTCCCCAGCACCCCACCCTGACCCAGCCAACCCCATCAAACACAATTGCTGTCTGTTCTGAGCAGCTTCCACTTCCAGCCAGCTGGCTGATGTAACCAGGTGCCCTGCCAGACCTTACCTTCTGGGTGCAGCAGAAGAGTCACAAATTCCCTCGCTCAGCACCGTGCCCACAGGGGCAGTACCCAGTGGGCCCAATGCAGATGCTTGAGTTCCAGATGTCCATGTCCTCTCCTGGTCCCTGGTCACTTCATTTTCTGCCTCCCCATTTTTCATAGAGGCAAATCACCAAGGACGTGTCCCCACCTGCCCTTCTCAGCACATGGTTTGGTGACACAGCTGTCAAAGCCGAGCCAGCTAAAAGTCTTCAGGATTTGTGTGTTGAGTGTGGCTGACCTCCAAACATGAGGTGTCAGAGCCCCTGGCACAGTCCCAAAGGATCTCCTCTGACTGCCAGGGACTATTAACATCTCACTCCTTCCAGAAGGATGTCAGCTTTGTTTGGAATGAAACCAGCCTTTGGAAGAGCAGCTGATCCAGTGATATTGCAACCAGCAGGTTCTCCTGATCTGTGCTTGCAGCTCTGGGGGTGCCAGGTGAGGTCTTGGAAGGTGGATGAGGCTGTTCCTGCAGTGGGATTGCTGGAGAGTCACAAGGACCTGGTGGCTCTGAAGAATCCTGTGGGTATGTGAAATATGGGGCAAAAAGGGAAGCCCTGGATGAAGCACTTCCAGCAGTCCCAATAGCAGAGGAGGCAGAGACTTGGAGAAACACAAACAGGGGAAACTGCAGTCTGAGAGTGAAACACAGCAGCACAGAAACAGGATCTTAGTACAAGTCAGGAAAAAAAAGTGTGACTGTGCCAGCTAGTTCAAAAGGAAAATAGGATGAGATATTCAAGAAAAGCCTTGGATTATAGGCAAGAATAACTGCATCCTGGTTGGAGTTTGAGTGACACTCCATCACTAATACAAGCCAGAGTAATAGAAATGCTCATGTTTCTGATTAAAATTATTTGGGTGGCTAAAGGGAGCTATAGTTTAATGCATTAATGTGGCTAAGATGTGCTTAGAAGCTGCACATTGAATAATAATAAATAAACATATAAAGTAGACTATTTTTTGCCTCTGGGGAATGTCCTGCCCCATTTGCATGCAGGGAGTGCTGTGTTCAGGTCTGGAAACCTCAAAAGAGAAAGGACGTGGAACCTTCTGCAGTGATTCCAGAGGAGGCCCTGGAGATGCTACTCTGAAGACACACAAGGAGAGCTTGTTGTTCAGCTGGGAAGGCTCCAGGGAGACCTTAGAGCCCCACCATGTGCCCAAAGGGGCTCCGAGAGAGCTGGAGAGGGACACTGGACAAGGGCCTGGAGTACCAGGAAAAGGGGGGATATCTTCCCACTGCCAGAATTGAGGTTTGATACTTAAATCACAAACGGAATCGAAGTGCACCTCACCCACTTCTGGAGCAGTCCCACTGCTTCCACCTAGGATCAGATGCTGCCAATACAACTGAGTCCACCTGGATGCTGGCCCCCAGCTCCTTATCAAAACTTCCATCAGCTTCTTTGTTTCTTTGGTCAGGAGGGTTCTAGCTCCATTTCTCCTTGTTGTTAGCCCTTGCACACAAACCCATTCTTAAAATGGATAAATCCCGCATATTTTAATTCAGATCAGCTTACATAGGCTTTATTCATCCCTTTTGACCCCCAGGGTAAAACTTTAGTCTTAAACAATTAATTCTTCTTGGTTGAGTTTATTTTTTTCCAAAGAAGATACATTTCCTGCAGCTAAATTTCCCGCCTGTGTGTAATTCCCATGTTTTTCCATTTCTTTTTCCAAAAGCAATGCCCCCACACATAAAGGGATAGCAAGGAACAAAGCCTAGCTTAGTCCCAAGAGTTTTTCTCCTATAGAAGTTGCAACTCAGGCATGGTACACCTGAATTGTGTGGGGAGCTTTGAAGGCCCTGGAATAGCCCAAATCATCACAAATCCCAATCTAGCAAAACAAGGCACAAGTCAATCACTGCTGGAGAGGAGGAAGTGTGGAGCCCGTGCCATGGCAAACAAGGGAAATCTATGCAAAATGGGAAGCAATTAAGAGAGAATTAATCGAGCTGCAGGAGGAAAAAATTGCTTCTTTCAAACCATCTTGATTTATAAGGCTGCAACAGCCCAGAGTTTCCAGGGCTTATCATCAGCATGAATAGATGAAGAGGCTGTTAATCACGATTGTCAGAAGCTCTCCCAAAGCCAAACATCCTCACTGGTGAGAGGGCTGGCAGGGAACTTTGCTATTCCTCAGCTTCCTCTGCTCAGCCCTCACCCACGAATGTGCTGGTCAGAGGAGGCAGTGGCCAGTGGCCAGTGGTCAGTCTTTCCAGAAAAAGACTAGGGATTTCACACTGGTGGTTGGGAAAGTGACATCTCTGGTGGAGCTGGATGGAAATGGGCACTTCACAGCCTGTTCCCATCCCACACAGCCCTTCTCCTTCCCTACAATCCTGAAAGGCCAACAGTGTTGGTGCTGTGGGCAGGAGTTTGTCAGACTCTGAAAGCCAAGCTGTGACGTGGGCTGATATCTTGCCAAGGTGGATGATATCTTGCCACGGTGGATGGGGCCAGAGTATGGCTGGGAGTGGGCAGACATGTGATTCCTTCCCTTATCCATCCTCATCCCCCTGGCAATGACAACATGGACAGTCACAAGGAGAATAAAAGACTTAGAAAAGGACCTGTGTCCAGCCAAGGTCAGATTTGGTCCTCTGACCTCCTAAAATGATAAAGCCCAGCTCCGCATCCTGCAGCTCTGGGAAGCAGCTGTGACACCCCTCATCAGCTCCCTGATATAGCTCTGGGAGTTTGAAGCAAGAACGGAGGGTGGGGAATCGCTTCGTATTGCAGCTGAAGTAATCAAGGAGCAGGAGGGTGCACAGCCAGGGCTGCACAGAGAAACCAGCCCGTCCAGTGCTTGAGCAGGGGACCACCAGCTGTCCCCTTTCACCGAGCTCAGATAAACCCCAAAATAGGAGCTGTGTGGTGCTCAACAGCTGAGCTGCAGCTGTCTCGGTGCCAATTACATACTTCTGCTAATGCCACCCTGCTAATTGCATTAATGGGACACTAATCACACACCTAACAGATATAAACGGGAGCTAATTGCTCTACAGTGACACTGTGCTCCAAGCAGATGTCCATCCCTGCAAAGAGCAGCTGTTCCTGCAAGCATCCTGCTGCTCCCAGGAGCATCCCGTTGGCAGCCCCAGGGCCCTCCCAGTGCCCGAGTCACAGCCTGCAGTGAGCGATGGTGGACACAGAGTGGCACTTGGCCATATCTGCTTCTAAGCCTCAGCAGGAATAGCCCCTTCAAGATTCATCTGGTTCTTTCCAAAGCAAATGAAGCCCCTCGTATGGTGGGGAAGTGTGTTCAGGTGGCAGAGGCATCTGACTGTATATCCAGATCACCCATGGTTAAGGGGTCTGCCAGTGTCCGTCGCGGGGGCTTACCTTTCTTCTGGGCCACTCTGGGTATGACCAGAGGCTGTGGGTCTATGGGAAGTGGATTTGAAGAGAATTCTCAAAGCCTGACAGAAGGGTCATGCAGTATGTATCTGTATGCAAATTTTGAGATAAGAAATGCTGACTTAGAAATGGCATGGAATAGGACAGACATTGTTGAGAGAGAAATGGAACTGGAAACAAGTTTCAAATTATGGCCTTGCAAGTGAGACTAGATACTTTAGAGAAATAGAACAATGAAAGAGGCATTGTAGTAGGACCCATAAGGGGTAATTTTAGATGGTTGGCTTTAAGGCATTAACGGCATTGAGTGGCAAAAGTTGATAGGCCAAGAAATGCTTATAATGGATTGTAATTAGGAAATAGGCGGCTTCTGATCTTGATGGTGAGAATTGTAACATCTATATTGTCTCACCCTGTGCATGAGACTGAAAATGGAATAAAAGTTTTTGAAAAGCGTCTCAGTTGCACCATCTCTGGGTCAGAAAAGGATATAATCCAACAAACCTAGGGACACCCAGTATGCCTGACAAGAGGGTAGGAAATGGGTTGTTCCTGCCTGGAAGGAGCAAGCAGGAGCTGGGGAAGGCACTGACCCTGCTCAGGTGCTGCATGGACTGTTTTTGCTCCTATTTCTCATGGCCGGCCCCATGCTCCCTGCACTTCACAGCCACTTGCTAACACCCATCCCTCAGGCTCCCCCAGCTCTCTGCCTCTGGCACATGGAAACTGAGCTGGGATTTCTCAGGGCCTCAACCAGAGCTCCTCTTTCCAAGGGATATGACAGCCTGGTGCTAAGCAGGAAGGACATGCAGGTGCCTTCCCCGCAGGCTCTGTAGCCTTTTGCCCCTTGCTGGAGGGTAATTAATGCCTCTTGACTTGCTTGTGTGACAAACTACAGCAGCAGCGGCACAGTGAGGGCAACAGAGTAGGAACAGGATGCAGCTGGGTGTCCCGGCTTCAAAATCCAGCTTCAAGCAGCTCACTCAACCTCGAAGGATTTGGGATGAGTTTAAACCCATTTCCCTAACCATGGCACTGCACTAACAAAGACCACTTGTTACAGCCCATCAAAGCAGAGCAGTCCTCGAAATACCCTTAACTCTGACCCTCACGCTGTTCAGGACCAAAGTCTTTGAGAAAGTAAAATGTGTCTGGGAAGGAGGGAAAAACTGGATTTAGAGGTAACATTTTTCAGATAATTAGAGAGCCTATTTAGCAGGTAGGCTAAAACCTTCTGGAGGCAAAGGTGCATTGAAGGAGGGACTGGACAAAACTCTTCCCAGGGCATGTGGCACAATAAAGGTTGGGATGTATCATAACCAACCAAGAGCAAGCGGCAGATAATCATCTGTGCCACTGGAAACAAAACACACAATGTTCTTTGCAACCTTCCCCCGGCAGAGCTCGAGCCAGCAGCTCTGCACCACTGCGGGCAGAGCTGCAAAGCAACTGCAGGGAAAAGCTGGGCACTCCTCACACTTGGAGAGGGTGATTGCTTGCTGTGAGAGGAATTTTAATGGCACAGGAGGTAGATACAGCAGCGTTTATCACCTCAGCAGTCCCTCGCAGGCCACACAGGGCTGGAACTGCAGGAAGGGGCAAGGACAGCACTCTCAGGGCACAGAGCTCTCCTCACTGCAATTCTCAGGGCATGAACAGTGCCATGGGCTCCTGAAAATGAGAGAGACGACACCACTTTCCCAGTTTTTTGTTGCAAGAAGATCGTACAGTGTCACACTGATGTGGCAAATTTGGCCACAGAAGCACCAGCCTAGAGTTGCCCAGCGGCACAAGTCAAAAACATACCTGGGATTCAAATGCTAGAGGATGAAGTTACAGAATCCTAGAGTACCAGAATGGTACTGGGTTGGAAGGGACCACCCAGTTCCATACCGCTGCCATGTGAAGTGACAGGGTCTTTCACATTGCTAGAGGATGCAGCCTCCGTTTTATCCTAACTTCTCGGTCACATTTCCCTCTCTCTTTCCCTATTGGCTGAGGTACTTGAGAGGTACAGAATTACCAAATCATCTGACACAGGTACACCTGATAATGTGTACCCAGCCATCTTTTTCTTTGTATCTCTGTTCTTTTTCTCTAACTCCAGGAATTTAGTACAGCCTTGGGTGAGCAACAGTCTGTGACAATTAGCGGAATTCCTAGGGAATTTATGGTTCCACTCATTGCTTCTTTCACCTAACAGTATCTGGGTTATTTACCAGCAGGCCCACATTTTCTTTGTAAAGACACCTCTCTCTCATTACTTTCAAATGTAAATTTCCACCCAGTCTTCTGGGAGGGATCCACATCATGCAATTCTGAAATATCACAGCAAAATATTTCAAGCTTGAAGGACAAAAAAAAAGTCATTCTGGATTTTAGGGAAGACTGATGAATTCCACCAGAAGCCACTTCAGTGTGTACCAGCACTACTTATCACACAAAATGCTTTTGTCTGAATTCTTATTTCCATGCTGGGACAGACATTTTCTAGTAGGTACAACGTGGGCAGATCAGCTGCATTTTCCCTCAGAGGAGCATTATTTATTTTACCATCCCGTTAAACCTTTGTGGCTATACCACACTGTGACCTCTCTCTAAGGAAAGGGGCTGCATTTCATTAGCCAGGGGAAAACACTCAGCTAGCAAAGGAAAATCAATACCTGTCATCGGTATGAGCTTTTATTAATGTGGACTTTGGATCTGAGCTGATGTTCCCTGTCTGTCCCTAATACCCCCTGCTCTGTGGGCTCTCCCTGCTCCACTCGGTTTCCAAAGAGATGCACTTTAAAAAGCATCTGCACCACTTCCTTTACTCAAAGGAGTGGTGTTTTTTCAGCAGTTCAATAATATTCATGTACAATATAACATTATATAATCATATCATTTGATGCCATGGCCAGCTTCACGGTGTTTCTATTCTCTTCATCATCTTTTTCCCAAAATAAAAGGAAAAAAATTAGTCAGGGCTCATAAAAAACTCTAAGTCAAATATATCTCTTTTTTCTCCATTTTGAAATTGATTACTGTTTTATTCCTTAATAAATGATTTCTTTTATGTTTTTCTTTCCCACTAGAAGATCAAAAGCTCAGGCTATATTTTATTGGCAAAGTGTTCAGCTTTCAGTTGCTGAAAACCTGGGATGTTTTGGCCTGGAACCAAAATAATGAAAGTATTTCCAAGGAGCATTTTAAAACCTCAAAACTCTTCTTAGTATTTAATGTTTTCAGTTAAGATTTATTTTTTAAAAGTCCTGGAGCAGAAGTAGTCTGGGAGGGGGCTGTGCATTCATCACCTCTGTCTACAGGTCATGTGTTCTCATGCCTGTGGCAGGGTGAGAGCTAAGGATCCCTGGCATGTTCCTCCACATCCCAGTTCCTTCTGCACAGTGCCTTATGGTTTAATTTGAAGCTCTGAGCTGGTTTCACATTCCCTAAGCCCAAGCAGGGATCTCAAGATAGGGCATATTTGCAAGGCATCACTTTTGGGCAGCAGCAATACACAAGTGGAAACAGCTTCCTAACTTGGCATCTCTCCACAGCAGCAGTGAAAAACAATTTAAAAATTAAAAAAAAATAAATTGAATGGGGTGATAGAAATACAAAGACTGGAGTGTCTGTAATTTATTGGAAACCACTGTAGGCACTAAGCTTGGCACGCATAGTGAGGACAGTGGCATTGAGAAATGGGTCACAGTATCTGTGGGAACCTTGATTGCCTTCAAATGGAAATTAATGGCTGAACCTCAGTACCTCAGAGCTGGAGAGATTTTCTCCTCATTTACTCAAAACTAAAAAGGAGAGGCAAGGTGAGCTTTGCTCACATGGATCCCTGAGGAAATTGATGTGCAAGGGGCTTCTCACTGTGTTGCTTTCCATGAAAGGAATTTCTCAGCAAATACTGAATGCTGGGAAAATCATGGAGGTGTGACCCCATTCCCTTTTTCTCTAATAAATTGCTTTCACCTCCACTAAAATTCTTACAAAATTAGGGGGTTTAATTCATCTGGAAAACTCCCTTCTGGTTCTTTCTATCTCGGTTTGTGAAGACAGGTATCTGCCAGGGAA
>VWZU01017955.1:44410-61027 GCA_013397095.1 Sterrhoptilus dennistouni
TTTTGGTTTTCTTTCCCACGAAACCAGTCTGATTACTCAGGTCCTTAAAGTTCAGCACACGTTCAGGTGATTTGCTGCCTCAGGGTACCTAAATTTCTGTCTGTATTAAAAGTACTCCACCCTTCTCAAGTCCCAAAGTCCAGATCTGAAAAACATCCAATTCCTTCATTACTTATTCTTCTATTCTTCCGTTTTCCTCTCAATTTTTCCAGTCTTAAATGACAAAATAACTACATTATGTAGGGATTATTTATTTATTTATTTATTTATTACTTTCTAGAAAAGCTGCAAATACAAAACGTGTAACAAATATTTTCAGTTTATAGCTTCACATTTTTTATCACACTCACAGGAGGTGCAACACAAAAACAGCATGGCAAGAATTCACGGAACAGCTACAGCTAATAGCCAGATCAGTTCGAAAACTAACAAAAAAGAAAACAAATATAAAATGCAAGTGGGAGTTTATTTGCCTAGAAACCCTTTTTGTCGTCTCATTCCTTAAGCTGACAGCTGTCCCAGCTGAATGACAGCTTGACTATTCCTCTTTTAAAAATTAGGTGCTAAAGGGTCGTTTTCTCCTCGATCCACAACACGTAATTATGAGAAGGAGAAAATAAAAAAGATCCTACGCAGAGGCTGCACTTCCTCAGAGCAGTGTCTGCTCTGAACCTTCATTATGAGCACTCCAAATGTTCCCTGCACAGCAGAGCCCGTGCCAGTGGGAGCTTTATTGTCCTTTCCCTTAGCAAGTGTTGATGGATTTATGGAGGCCTTCATTAAATATGGGCTTAAAGGATATCCGCTATCGCCCACTTGTCAGAAGCCAAAAAAAAAAAATAAAAAAAATAAAAATAATATCAAAGGTGCAGCTCGGAGCTGCAGGTGTTAACAGTGCTCCATAATCTGGGAGTGTTTAACTCCCCAATTAATGGCAGTGCTCTTGTCTCAGCTCGGCCCTCTCAGAGATAAATTTCCAAGACGAATGAATCCCGTGGAGGCCGAGGGCACTTGTGGAGCCGGTGGGATTCTGGAGGCTGAGAATTTTAGGTTTTCTATCCTATAAGGCACTGACCCCCGAGCAAACACCACATTTGATCTGAACAGGCTTCCAAAATTGAGTGATGGCACTGGGGTTGTGGGTGTGGAGCTTGAATAGTTACTGTGTGATCTCACAGGGTGAAAAACTTAGAATTTGAGGTTTCAGTATTTAGTAATACATATATATATGAGGCAATATGAAAGATTTAAGGCATTATCTAAGTCCTTCTTCACCTTCTTCTTGGTTTCGGGTGGTTTTTTCTTATTGAGCGAAAAGGTCCCCATTGCACACCTTTGGTTTTTGGTTATTGGGCTAAAAGTATAAATAATTTAGGTGTTAGTTCACAACTGGACAGTTTGTCCTTGAAAAGGCTTTGTAGAGATAGAGAGGCACCAGTTTTGCAACCTTGTTAGAGTTTAGCAGAACTTACAGCCTGTGAGACTGTAACACAGATAAAAGTTAATAAACCTCTTAATCTGAAACTGTGACTCCTGTGCATTAATCCCAGCTCTAATATGAAGAAAAAAAGATAAGAAATCAACATTCAACGATCCCACCCTGCTGATGTTTGGTGCTGTCCCAGCTCAGGGCTGTGTTTCCCAGGCTCTCAGTGTGGAGCTGAGCCCAGGAACAGGCAGCCTTGTCAGGTTTGCTCTGATTTTGAGGGGTTGAATGCTCGAGCAAGAGGGAAGTTTCACAGCACCACACCCACCTCTTTGCCTCTTGTGGAGTCCCTTGTGCCATTAAAGGAATTTCCAACTGAAGATTAAAGATCCCCCTCCCAGGTGTAACCAAAGGCTTCTCCCCCATGGCTCCCTGCAGACACTGTGCAATCTCCTCTCTGGGTTTGGCAAGTCCATCACCCACCCCATGGGATCCCCTGTCCCTGTTTCCCCATTGCTTATGGGGCCTGGTGTCCTGTTCCTCTCTCCCCTATGGTCACTTGTCCCCTGTCCCACCCACAACCCACAGACCCCAAATAACTGAGAAAATTCACAGGCTTGGCCTCTTTGGCCTCCAGAAATCACCTTTGGCCTGTGGAATAAACGCTGGCTGGGAATTGCTCTGGGGCTGGGAGCCCTCTGCCCCTCTGCTGAGCCAGCCTTGGGACGTGTGTGGATGTGGGAGCTGCAATTGCTGCCTGAATCCTTCTCCAGCAGTTTCTCCACTGGAGGGGCTGACTGGGATCTAGAAAGGCTGTAGCTACACCCCAAAAAGGACACACTGTTAACTCCTGTCCCTGGTGGTCGGGGAATTATCCCAGTGTAGGAGGCAAGTGCTGCACGTTTGCCCTTGACAACCAAATCCCTTCTCTTTCCTTCCTCAAAATGGGGCAGCTGCAAGCCCAGGCCTGAAACAAAGCTGCAAACACCTTGTGCAACGGGGCTGTGCCTCCAGACAAAGAGGGTGCACCCTGGTGTTTGTAAAACATGCACTTGTGGGATCAGATAATAACAGGTACAAAGAATAAAGGCACGACTCGGGCTGCCTGTGGAATTATAAATATTGTGTTCAAACTAGTCATACACCCTTGGTCTGAGCCAACTCATCAGATGTCAGAATTCTCAATATTTTGATGCTCATGGTTAGGGTAAAAAAAAAAAAAAATAAAGTAAACAACCCCAAAAGCAGTTCCAAAATTGAATTAATATTTCAGTTAGGAAGGCAAACAGGATATAATTATTACGACTTTCCTCTGTGTCCATCAGGAAAAAATAAATGGCCCTATGCATAAAAAGCCCAATTATTTATTTAGTAGCAAAACTGTAGTGAAAGGAAATTTATGGCATATTGTAATGGGTACAATTACAAAATAGGTAATGGGTACAATTTACAAATGCATTGTCAGAACCTTGGATCCATTGTTTGAGTGGGAAACTGGCACCAGGATTTGTCCTTGAAGGAGCACAGGCAGACCCCCAAAATACAATTTATTTAAATGTTCTTTGATCAGTGGAGCTGAGAGACCTGGGTGCATTTGAGGATCAGTGGGGCTCTGGAAGGCCTCACCTGTGGGTGAGGAATTGAGAGAGCAGGAGGAAAATGGGGACAAGGAGGGAATGGTGCAGAGCTGCAGGGGAGAAATGAGGGAGAAAGGCAAGAGGAAAGGCAGGAAAACTTCCCAAACCAGTGGGACGCTCTGTGGCTGATGGACACAGGAATTTCTGGTTTTATTAAGATGCACCTGCACTTGTGTCCATAGGCTGGGCTTTGCCAGGATCAGCTTCCTCTTGTCTCTGTGAGCCTGAACATCACCAGGGCCTGGGAATTCAGTCCATAAAACACAATCCTCCTGGCAAAGCAGGTGTGCCTGTGCTCTGCCTGCTCTGGGAAAAGGTATTAAATCATCCCAGTCAACAGCCTGGGACTTTCATCCAAGCCTTTGTGTTAAAAATGGGGCTCAGCCTTGGACTTGCCAATAAACCATTTTCCAGGGTTTGAAGTGGGATTTATGATGTGCAGTGGTGAGAACTGTGACAGCATCTGATGGACTCTCCCTGCAGGAGAGAGGGGGCCAAGTGGGCCAGATAAATCTGAGATAAATCATTCCGTGGGATCACAAGGAGGGGTTTAAACTGCTTGTTCTGCTGGTAGTTTAATCATCTGGGGTGGGGGGAAAAAAAGTCCTGGGAGAAAACAAAAAACATAGATAATGATTTTAAATTATGGAAAATGTCTCAGCTCCTTTTAATTAGCAGTGGTGCAGTATGAATTCTGGGGCTTGCAGGGCTCCTTTGAGAGCCTCGAGTCCTGTGCTTGCTAAAACAGAGCATCAAAGCGAGCCAGTGGCATGAGAAAAATACAAAATCGTTTTTATTTCACTTGATTTAACAATTCTGACTTCTCAGGCTGAGGCTGGAGGTGTTCCCTTGGGCATTCCTTCTCAACAGGAGAATGAAACTCAAAGCCTTGCAAACCAGGAGAGCTGGTACCTGCTGGGAGGGCTGAGATCACAGGCCAATTCTCTCCAGCAAACCAAATATTGTGCCATAAATATGACAAGGAGTGGGTTTAGCCCGTTGGGCTGCAGCCCTTAGATCCTCCAGGGTGATTTTCTAACTAAAAATCAAAAATGTCTCAGCACAAGGCAGGAAATCTGAGCGCCCATAAGGGAGGCTTTGAATGTTTGTTTGGCTCCTGAGATGCTGCTGAGCCTGGAGGCTGCAAACTCCCTCTGCTCCTCCTTCCTTTGGGATTTCTGGGATGAGTCACCTCACAGCACTCAGAGCTTCCTCCTCCCGTGTTCTTGGAGGTTGGAATTGGGCAGGAATGACGTGCAGGAAGTTCAGCCTCTCCATGTGAAGGAGGGATGTCATGAAGTTCTGTCTCATCACAAAGGTACCAAGGGCCAAAACGTGGCGCTTAAAGGAATGTTGGATGTTTCCAAACCCAGCGCTACTTTCACACCAAAGCAAATAAAACGTGGCATTGGATAAGGTTTATTTTAATCAACACTGGAGGCTCGGACTGGCATTTCAGCCTGTAGAGCATTAGGGCAGTGGGTTTGTGGCCAAAAAGTCCCCCAAAAGTGGGACTACTCTTGGTCAAGTACAAGCTCCTGTTCAGCTTCTTCAGTTGCTCCTCTTATTCAATTACAATTTGCAGAGAATTCCAGCATCATGTCCTTTCATATATATAAAAATTCAGATGTGGAATATGAGTAAAAATAGAGCAAAAATATGTTTGGTGAGTCAAAGTGTTTATGAGAGAAGGGATTTCTGTTTCTACTTCAATTGTCTCCATGAGGGGGGTAAGAACATTAGACTGGGAAATAAGCAATTAAAACATGGTATTACTTAATTGAAATACGGTCTAAAAAATCAATCCTACAAACGGTTTTTGTGATAAGACATCCCAAGGATAGCACTGGAATTATCAGTCTGAGCAGTCTCAGTATTGCTGCCTGAAACCGGTGTAACCCTCCATTGCCTTCCTGAAATGTCCTCATTGCAAAATGTCAGGATGACTCTGCTCCAACTGCAGGGAAAAAAAACACATTAAATGACAGTTGCAGGTTTTGTGCTGGCGTAACCCACAGCGTAACGAGATCCCTGAAATCAGAAACAGAGTGGTGGAGCAATTTGTGCCTAAATCTGCAGAGCAGATCCGAATTTGGATCCAGAAAGGGGCGTGGAGAGGAGTGGCTGAAGGTCACAGGGCAAGGAGGGAGTGAGGAGGAGCAGCAGCAGCACAAACCCCGACCCTGGGAGGTGCAGGGAGGGCAGGGAGCACAAATCCGGCCCTGAGAAGTGAAGGGAGGGCAGGGAGCACAAACCCCGGCCCTGGGAGGTGCAGGAGGTGCAGGGAGCACAAACCTCAGCCCTGGGAGGTGCAGGGAGGGCAGGGAGGGCAGGGAGCACAAACCCCCGCCCTGGGAGGTGCAGGGAGGGCAGGGAGCACAAACCCCGGCCCTGGGAGGTGCAGGAGGTGCAGGGAGCACAAACCTCAGCCCTGGGAGGTGCAGGGAGGGCAGGGAGGGCAGGGAGCACAAACCCCCGCCCTGGGAGGTGCAGGGAGGGCAGGGAGCACAAACCCCGGCCCTGGGAGGTGCAGGAGGTGCAGGGAGCACAAACCTCAGCCCTGGGAGGTGCAGGGAGGGCAGGGAGGGCAGGGAGCACAAACCCCCGCCCTGGGAGGTGCAGGGAGGGCAGGGAGCACAAACCCCGGCCCTGGGAGGTGCAGGAGGTGCAGGGAGCACAAACCTCAGCCCTGGGAGGTGCAGGGAGGGCAGGGAGGGCAGGGAGCACAAACCCCCGCCCTGGGAGGTGCAGGGAGGGCAGGGAGCACAAACCCCGGCCCTGGGAGGTGCAGGAGGTGCAGGGAGCACAAACCTCAGCCCTGGGAGGTGCAGGGAGGGCAGGGAGGGCAGGGAGCACAAACCCCCGCCCTGGGAGGTGCAGGGAGGGCAGGGAGCACAAACCCCGGCCCTGGGAGGTGCAGGAGGTGCAGGGAGCACAAACCTCAGCCCTGGGAGGTGCAGGGAGGGCAGGGAGGGCAGGGAGCACAAACCCCCGCCCTGGGAGGTGCAGGGAGGGCAGGGAGCACAAACCCCGGCCCTGGGAGGTGCAGGAGGTGCAGGGAGCACAAACCTCAGCCCTGGGAGGTGCAGGGAGGGCAGGGAGGGCAGGGAGCACAAACCCCCGCCCTGGGAGGTGCAGGGAGGGCAGGGAGCACAAACCCCGGCCCTGGGAGGTGCAGGAGGTGCAGGGAGCACAAACCTCAGCCCTGGGAGGTGCAGGGAGGGCAGGGAGGGCAGGGAGCACAAACCCCCGCCCTGGGAGGTGCAGGGAGGGCAGGGAGCACAAACCCCGGCCCTGGGAGGTGCAGGAGGTGCAGGGAGCACAAACCTCAGCCCTGGGAGGTGCAGGGAGGGCAGGGAGGGCAGGGAGCACAAACCCCCGCCCTGGGAGGTGCAGGGAGGGCAGGGAGCACAAACCCCGGCCCTGGGAGGTGCAGGAGGTGCAGGGAGCACAAACCTCAGCCCTGGGAGGTGCAGGGAGGGCAGGGAGGGCAGGGAGCACAAACCCCCGCCCTGGGAGGTGCAGGGAGGGCAGGGAGCACAAACCCCGGCCCTGGGAGGTGCAGGAGGTGCAGGGAGCACAAACCTCAGCCCTGGGAGGTGCAGGGAGGGCAGGGAGGGCAGGGAGCACAAACCCCCGCCCTGGGAGGTGCAGGGAGGGCAGGGAGCACAAACCCCGGCCCTGGGAGGTGCAGGAGGTGCAGGGAGCACAAACCTCAGCCCTGGGAGGTGCAGGGAGGGCAGGGAGGGCAGGGAGCACAAACCCCCGCCCTGGGAGGTGCAGGGAGGGCAGGGAGCACAAACCCCGGCCCTGGGAGGTGCAGGAGGTGCAGGGAGCACAAACCTCAGCCCTGGGAGGTGCAGGGAGGGCAGGGAGGGCAGGGAGCACAAACCCCCGCCCTGGGAGGTGCAGGGAGGGCAGGGAGCACAAACCCCGGCCCTGGGAGGTGCAGGAGGTGCAGGGAGCACAAACCTCAGCCCTGGGAGGTGCAGGGAGGGCAGGGAGGGCAGGGAGCACAAACCCCCGCCCNTCACCATTACCGTGTCACCATTACCGTGTCACCATTACCGTGTCACCGTCACCGCCCGGCTCCTGTTTGTCCCCATCCATCCCCCTGTGGCGCACGGCCGGGGCTGGAGAATCAAATCCCTGGGCCTCGGCTGGGGAGGAGCCGGAGCATCCCTGGTGTGTTTGTGTCTGTGTGTGTAACAAAGGCCCCGCTCCCGTTAACTGTATCACCGCAGTAAATACAATATCAGTACGATATCCGTGCGCGCTGAAGGAGGCCTGCGGATGGATGTGTTTGTATCGGTGTTGCCGTGCAGGGAGTGGAGGGAGAGAAATGGTTTTTCCCGTGTTCTCCCGTTATGAAATGGCAGCGCTGTGCAGGCAGGTTGGTTTGCAGACAGCGGGGTGGATGTGGTCAGTCCTCAATCCTGGATGTCAGTTATTACAGCATTAAATTCCTCCCTGGAGAAATTTTTTATTTTATTTTATTTTTTTTTAAATGTGGCGAGTGATGTTAGCAAAATAAACAAAAATATTGAACGAAACATTCACTGTTAGAACAAGGGGAAATACACCCCATTGCCTTGTTTATGTCTTTGGTTGGTAGTTTGGGTTTGGAGTCCTGTAACTGACATTGTTGTACACAGTTTATTCAGCATTAGATTTATTGTCAGTATTGTTGATGGCTCTGCTGTGCAGGCCCAGGGCAGGGAGGGCTGTGTGGAGCAGCAGGAACCCCCAGCCTGTGCCGCACTAAGGGCTGAACACAAGGACCACAAGCAAAAATTTTAAAAAAAGGGGCCATTTAGCAAAATAAACCAAAATAATGAAGGAAACGTTCACTGTTAGAACAAGCGGAAATATACACGTTTGCCTTGTTTATCTCTTTGCTTGGTAGTTTGGGTTCTGAGTGCTGTAACTGACGTTGTTGTACACAGTTTATTCAGCATTAGATTTATTGTCAGTATTGTTGATGGCTCTGCTGTGCAGTGCCCAGGGCAGGGAGGGCTGTGTGGAGCATCAGGAACCCCCAGCCTGTGCCACACTCAGGGCTGAACACAAGGACCACAAGGTGCAGCCACCATGGCCTTGCATTGGTGATGTGATTGAAGGGAGCAGGGAGAGGTGAGAGCCTGGGAAATTCCTCCTGGAGTTCTCTAATCTCCAGCAAGAGCCTCCGTGGTGTTGGGATGTGGTTAGTGCTGCCTGGCAGAGCCTGCCCTCAGCTAACCCAGGCTATGGTTCACTGCCTGTGGATCCTGCCTGTTTAGCAGCCACGGAGAGATTTCCAGTGGGAGCAAAAAATTCCAGCAGCATGTGGGAAGGAAGCTTGCCTGGGGCTTTACTCAACAGCAGTTGAAATAAATTGGATTTGGGGGTTTCTGTTTGGTGCAGTAGTTGTTTGGGGGTGGGATTTGTCATAGATGAGGAACACTTGTTTTTAGTGGTGCTGTTTGATGAAGTGATGGAGCACTGAAGTCAAGCCAATCCAAACCAGTGTTATAAACCATGGAAGAAATAAATCATCCCTGGTGTCACAGCCAGAATAGTCCTAGGAATACTAAACCCAATCCTTTCTTCTATTTCCTCTGAGGAAAAACCCAAACAAAAGCCATCCAATTTATGTCCCTCAATTCCTATGAAATCAATATAAAACCAGGATAAACAAGTGTTGATGTGCTTTATTTTACCACACCCCAACTGCTTTCTGATGTGGGGGTTCTCCCACTACTGGGGGTGAGTTTTCAGACAGATTTTTTGTTGGTGTGGAGCAGCTTTCTGCTCGTGAATGACCCTATAGAAATCTTTGTTGAAATGAAGTGAGAAATGGCTGATTCACCTGTAGGGCAGGTGCAAGACTTTCATTCCCCTCGGCCTCTGGTGCTTTGAAAGGAAGGCAGGGAGGAGATGAGGATGGCTCAGACAGCTCAGCTCTGTGCTGGAGAGAACCCCTGTGTTTAATGAACCAAGGGGAGAAGTGGGGACCTGTCCCTGGGCACAACTTCAGTGTGGCTCTCCTTGCTCCCATCCAAGGCTGAGCTCTGAATTCCTGTTCTGTGTGCCTGGAATTCAGCTGTGCTCTGTGCCCGGAATCCAAAGGCTTTGCAGCTCTCTCTCTGAGCTCTGTGCCAGCCAGGAGAGAAGGATGGCAGAGCTGCAGCAGCTCTGCTGAGATGGGAGTGAGCCTGAGTTTCCCAGGGCCCAGATCTGCCTGGGAGGGAGCTGTGACTCCCTGGACTGCTCAGTTTGCTCCGCTCAGCACATCAGACACGAATTTTTCCCCCTAAATAGCTGCTGTTGTCACTCCTCAATCCTGCAAAGCTTCTTTTAGAGCAGCAAACTGCTGTGCTCGCTGTGCTGCTGCTGCTGCCATGGAGGAGGAGGCCTGGCTGCAGAGCTGCAGGGGAAGGAGAAGGGAATGAAGGAGGAGCTTTACAGGAACACCTGATGAGGCTGTGCCATTGTGCTGCCTCTGTGCTCCGGCTCTTGTTTGAAAATGGCAAATTCTGTTTGAGAGTCAACAGAGAGAGCCAGCAGCTCCTGCCCTCGGTGTGGGTGTTGCCTTGGCACCTGCAGGGCTGGGGCTGGGCTGATTTTCACAGCCTGGCTCTGGGAATTACAGCTCTCCTGGTCCCTTCCAGAGCTGTCCTGTTGTCTGGAAAGCTGAGCTGGAACAGAGACTGGACAGAGCTGGAGAATAAAGTAGGAATTTATTGAATCCAGGATCCATCCTGGGCAGGACAGGAGCCCAACTAAGGCTGCACCCAGGGTGGACCAAGAATAGTCCCCCAAAATGGCCCCCCAGTCACAAAATCTTACACTTTTATAAGTTTTGGTCTATTTGCATATTGGGGTTTAATTGTCTAATTACAGCTTCAGATTGTGAGGTTTCATCCTTCTTGTTCTTCCAACCTTGTTTGTGCTTTTGGGCCTGAAAGGTGTCCTTGGTTCTCAGCAGGAAAAGGATTTGTTTTGTCTATTTATCTGTAAAGAGAGCTGAGTGACACTTAATATGAGGCTCAGAATTACATCCCTGGGCAGCACAGGATCTGCAGACATGAAAAATAAAATTTAAGGCATCAATCCCAACTGCAGGGGAATGTTCCAGAACGTTCCTTGTGGAGTGTCTCATGTGGAGGTGCACGAAAAGGGTCGTGCCTGGCTCTGGTTTTCTTTGGCCATGGAGAATTTGTCCTCTGCTTTTGGAGCAGCATCACCTGAGGGTTTGGTTTGTGTGTTGAAGGTGCCAAGCACAGCCCATGAGGGTCATAGGAACAAAATCTATGGGAGAAATGGGCTTGGTTTAAAGGTGACTGAATATGTCAATGAGCTTCAGCACTAATTTGACAAATGTTACCTCGGTACTGCACAAATGTGGCACTTTTTTTCCCCACTGGGTTTGTTTTGCGTGAAAATATTTTTCATCTGATCTTCAAACACGCTGCATTTATAAATAAAACCTGCTCCTTGCTGGTGGCTGTTCAGCACTCGTTCTGCTCTGTTCCTGCCTCTTACATCATCACTGGGAGTGTGTTTTTTGTCAGCAAATACATTCCCAGGTGCAGGGCAGAGCAGACCTGTTCCTCAGCTCCTCCTGCCCCTTTGGATCCCTCTGCAGATCAAGGGCAGCATCACTTACAGGACCGAGTTCCAGGTAGGGTTTTGCATCCACGGAGATTATTATTTTCAGTCGTGGTGACTCCATTTGGGGATTTGTGAGCTTCATTCCTGTTGTTGTTTTTGCCAAGTTATGATTTAACATGTGAATTGCGCATTTATAAGCTGTCTACGTGTATTTTTCATGGTCTTTCTCTAAGGTGATAATTTTTAAAGCCCGTTTTTCACCCTCACTTGCTAGTTTTCTGTGCTTCAGGAGTTGTTGCAAGATTGTTCTTCAGTTGCAAAATGGAGGCACATAAATTTACAGGAACATGTTCCTAAACTTTTACAGAAAGCTGTTTACATTTCTCTCACTTTGTGATTCCTATTCTTGGAAGGTGCACATTAATTTTACCAGCAGCAATGTAAGCTCTCAACTGTTTGTCTGCACAATCTTTCCCTTTCCAGGATGCAATCTTTAGATTTTGTGATGGAAAACATTTTATTATTCCTGCTAATGCAAATAATCCTCTGCCAGAAACTTCCTCCTGTGCCACTGCCTTTGCTCTGAGCAGAGAATTTTATAGTGATGGAGCAGCCCCTTCCCTCATCACCTTAAAAATAGGGGAGAGAGAATCAGGAGATGACAGATCACAATCCCTGCAAAGTTCTTGTAGGGAGGAACAAATAAAGGAACAGGAAAAAGTTGACAGCTCCACTCCAGAGGATTTTTTATTAATGTGCACCAAAGCTAATCTGAAAACACATTTTTATGTGCTCAGAGGACTTTGTTTCTGGTGTCCCTATGAATAATTTTTTCTTTTTTACATTAAGATTATTTAGTTTCCAGAGGAGAAAGGCAAAAGGAGAACTAATGATTCTTCCCCAGTGAAGTTTAAGACATCCCTGAAAAGTTTAAAAACAATTAAAAATTAAGGCAATTGGCTGCCTTTGGGAGGAGTGATAAACATCTGGCTGCAAGGATGAGCACACAGTTCTGCGCTTGAGAAATTCCTCTGTTTGTACCAAAACTTCATTTTTAACTTATTTCAGCAATTCACAGGCTGGCACTGGAGCAATGGCTGTGAGATAAAATTGCTGCTGCTGCAGGTTTGGATGGAGGATTGCTCTGTGCCCACCCAGCAAAGCACAGGAGGGGAAAACACAGCCACAAAGGGCAGGTGAGGGTTAAATCAGAGCCTTCAGAACAAAAACCTTGGAGCATTTCTGGGGTAAAAGTCAGGATTGTCAGCCCCTGGCACAGGAGCTGCTGCCTGTGATGTAATGGGATTCCTGAGCTGGGATTCCTGAGTGCTGAGGAACCTCCCCAGCTCAAGTGTTGCAACACTTGGAGCTCTCACTTGTAGTAAATTTTCCCTTAGTTGTTAAATTTTTAATTAAACACTTTGCAGAAACCTCGGTGCTGTAGGAGACTCCTGGATATTGATGCTCCTCCTTTAGATCCTGATATTTGCCTTCAAAACTTGCCAGGCAGGAAGTTTTCCTTTTGTTTGTCTAATTATGTTTGCTTTCCCCTGTCATTCAGGAGGTTGCAAGAGCTGACTCCAGCCAGGCAGGGATTTCACAAACCTGTTTTTTTATTAATTTTTTTTTTTTACTCAGCAGATTCTCCCCATGCCTTTTCTTGCTTATTCATGGAGCTGCATTAATTTTTTTAGGTTATTTCTCAAACCCAGCGCAGCATTTATAAATTACCATCCTTACAGCACCAAGTTTGTTTGTGGTGGAAACTCTACAAGGGGTCACCCCATTGTAAATATTATGATTTAGGTGTGGGGTATTTTTGCTGTTGAGTACAATCCCTGTGAGAGGCCCAACCTAAAAAATAAACAAAGGTAAATGGTTTCAGATGTCTGATGGCAAAGGACTGACTGATTTGTCCTAACTGGAAAGCACATTGTGATGAAATTGGGTGTGTGGACACCAGATTTGCTCCCTTGGGTAAAACTTTTTTTTTTTCTGGAGCCTTTTCTCCTTTGTGAAAGAAAGAAAATCACTTTTTAAAAAACCTTTTATTATTATTATTATTATTAATTTTTTTTCCCTCTTTTTTTTTTTTCCTTTTTTTTTTTTTTTTTTTTTTTTTTTTTTTTTTTTTTTTTTTTTTTTTTTTTTTTTTTTTTTTTTTTTTTGTNTTCTCCTTTTTTTTCTGTAGAGCATATCTATGTTCTGTTGGAATCCAAATACCACCGTTCCTACGACTTTCTATTCAAATACATTTGAGGTGCAAGTGGCTATTTGTCTCAGGTCTTCACCTGCAAGCACAAAAACAAACTGCAATTAAAAGGTCTCCAGCTCATAAAATACAGTTTTGTAGTAGAGCTTCTTTATTTGAGTGTTTAACACCAATTTTGCTATTTGTCTGCTCTTGGTAACCAACTGCATTTCAATGGGGATTTTACACATAAATATGGAGGGAAAGAATCTACTAGTTAGTTTTTTTTTATAACAAGCAAAAATAGTTTGTAGAGGTGACAAAAAATTGAGAGTTTCAGGGGCAAGCACCACTTTTTGAAGTGGTTCTATTTAGGATATTTATATTAATGATGGTTGTATGGCACAATATAGGGAATAGTTGAAGCAGGAAATCCACTTGGAAAAGTTACAAATGCAGAATAACAGGGCATGTCCCTAGCCAGAGGTCAGCAGTGGTGCTGCAAGTCTGCAGGAAATCAAAAATCTTTTCTATTTACCTGAACACTAAAACATCTCAATTTATTTCATCCCAGTAGTTTGATTTGGGTGTTCACTGCTCTCATTGGAGGTGGAGTGGAGGGTTTGGGCTGGAGCTGGAGGATTTTGTGCAGAGCTGGAATTCCCTGACCCCACTGCTGTGTGGGTGCTGTGCCCTGCTCTGCTGCCCCTCAGCTTTTTGGCCTCAAAATCTGAGAGAAGAAGAAGAAGAAAAAAAAAAAAAAAAAAAAAAAAGAGAAAAAAAAAAAAAAAAAAAAAAAAAAAAAAAAAAAAGAGGTAGAAAAGCTTCTTCTTTTCAGAAGAAAACCACCTTCCCCCTGCTTGGCTGGCAGCTGTGCACTTGGGCTCGGATTGTTCTTGGAGAAAATCCACCTTCTTCATGAAACAGAATAATATTCAAGGAATTTGTACTTTTGTGCAGTTTTAAAAGCCTGTGAGAAATCACCTTTCCAGTCAGGCTGGTGGAGTGAAGGGCTGAGCCTGCTCAGGGAGCATCACCTGGTGACAATTCTTTATTTCTTGAGTTTTAGTCCCCTTCTGTACTCAGGGAACTGACTTAACTGATAACACTTCTTTCTATTTGCAGCCAGCAGGGCTGGAAACATTAAAAATTAAATTCTTTGTAGGTCCCCACCTTCTGTGTGGTGAGTTGTGAACTCTGCTCAGTGCACTGCAGGTGTCCTCTGGCAAGACAGAGGCTACACAAACGCTTTGTGCATTTCCTTCTGTGATTATTTCTTGGTTATCTGTGCACTGAACTGAACTTTTGGGGCAGGATGCTTCATTCAAGAACAAATCCTTGCGGTCCATTCTGGGAGGATGTTTTGTGGAGCTTTTGGTGATCAGTCTGGGCTGATGGTGGCTCTCCCAAATGTCACTGGAATTCTGTTCTCAAAGGCACAAGGGATTGGGAGCTGATTCAAGAACAAATCCTTGTGGTCCATTCTGGGAGGATGTTTTGTGGAGCTTTTGGTGATGAGTCTGGCTCTCCCAAATCTCAGTGAAATTCTCTTCTCAAAGGCACAAGGGCATTGGGAGTTGATTCAAGAACAAATCCTTGCGGTCCATTCTGGGAGGATGTTTTGGGAGAGCTCTGGAGCTTTTGGTGATGAGTCTGGCTCTCCCAAATCTCAGTGAAATTCTGTTCTCAAAGGCACAAGGGCACTGGGAGGAGATTGGCTTTCAGAAAGCAGCAGTGACAACAGGAAAATGCCCTTGTTGGGGCCAGGGAGGTGATTTTGGAGCAGAGAGGTGCAGGAAGGATGGCTTTGCATCTTTCCTGAAGGACCTGACCTTGGTTTGATTGATGCCTGGAGTAAGGATTTGTTACATGAGGCAGGGCAGGGTCCTTTCTCTTCACTGAAATTCCTGTGAGCAGAGAGAGCTCCTGGTGGCCTCAGTGCCAGGCTGGAGGTCCCGTGGAGCTGCTGCAGGGGGTTTGTGTCACCCAGACAAGTGTGACAGGAATCAAATCATTGATTAATTCGCGGTTATTCCGCAGGTGTTGTGAATGTTTGAGATGCTGTGGGAGGAGGGAGCCGAGGCCTCGGACGGTCTGGCTTGGCCACCCCGAGAAGAGAGACCAGAGATACCCCCGCAATGTCATCAACAACCAGAAATACAACTTCTTCACCTTCCTCCCTGGGGTAAGTGTGGTCAAAGCTGCTTTTCCTCGTCCCACCCCAGAGCTTTCCCCGTTTTTCAGCGGTTTTGCAGGAAATAAGTGCAGAATCTGGAGCTGGGGGAGATGCTGGGGTTGTGTTTGGGTGGAGTTCATGGCAGGGCAGCAGCAAACCAGACCATGAGCATCCAGGATTGCTTTAAAACTGCCCCAAGCAGCATTTAGTCACTGGGAGAGCTGCAGAAATATGTCTG
The DNA here is from genome assembly GCA_013397095.1 of Sterrhoptilus dennistouni. NCBI lineage: Eukaryota > Metazoa > Chordata > Aves > Passeriformes > Zosteropidae > Sterrhoptilus > Sterrhoptilus dennistouni. Next base: position 59,672 of record VWZU01017955.1, read on the forward strand.
GTGGTGAGTTCAACGTGCATAACATCCTCCCTCCTCTTTTTGTCTGATTTTTTTTTTTTTTTTTTAGGTGTTGTTCAACCAGTTCAAATACTTCTTCAACCTTTATTTCTTGCTCTTGGCCTGCTCTCAGTTTGTGGTTGAGATGAGGCTTGGTGCACTTTACACCTACTGGGTTCCTCTGGTAGGTCATTTGAGGTTTATTTATCTGAGAAAGTTTTGGCGTTTGACAAAATTTCTCGTGCTGCCTTTTCTGCGGGGTGGAAGTTTGAACCTTAAATCACTTTTTAAACTTGCTTTCCAAGGCCTGTGCTGTGCATGTTGTGAGGTTTAGAGTTTCAGTGCAGTGAGATCTCTGGGAAAAGCCAAAAAGAAGTGAAGGGTGCTGCTGTTAAAATTAAAATTCTATTTATTTTAAAGCCCAGATCTCCATGAATTCTCTCTCAAATGCTGTATTGTGTTTGCTGTGTGAATCTGCTGCTGTTTTCTTAGGATCCTGCCCTGTAAATTCAATAAATTAAATACACACAACCACAGAGAATCTCTCTCTGTTGTACAGGCAGTTGTGACTCGTGTCTGTGCCAGGTGAGCAATTTGAATTGGCTGCCACAAAGCAGGATAAGAAAATTCTTTGTTCATTACTGCTGCCAATGGCAGCGTTGGGGCTGGGCTGACACATGAGATGACACAGTCACTTGGAACATGTGGGAATATTTTGGGGTCGTTATTTGAAGGGCTGAAACCCAAGCTGAAAATAGCTGATGCTTTTTTGAGTTTTAGTTTGGAGAGCAGGTAGGGATCTCTGGTAAATGAATGAACGAATGCATTTCATTAGTACATTAATTAATTAGATCACACATTTAGGTGTATGTACATACCAGAAACCTGCAGTTTCTAACCTCACCTTGCTCCCTCAGTATCTGGTTGGAACTTCCAACACGAGTTGTAAAAAGTTGATTTTCTGTGGTGCACGAGGAGTGTTTTAACTGTTCAGTGAGTCTGAGCTGGTGGTCTCTGGTAAAACATGACTCTGTGATACCAAACCCATAAAGAATTGGTTTGCGTTAATTATTTGTTACATGGTGAAGGATGTGATGTGGGCATTTCCTCGTGGCAAGAGGAAATGAAATGACTGTTGGTATGCACAGAAAAGTAGGACTGGAGCCCTCATCAGGGAAACATGTAATTATACCATGAGCAGGGCACATAAATATCTGCAGAGTGTTGTTTGTGTAGGTGGAGTGTCTGTGCATACACACGAAGGTACATGAATTCTCTCTTTATCTGTATGTGTAAAAAGGTGGTTACACAGATTTCTGGATAAATTTCTGCACAAAAAAAAAAAAAAAAAAAAAAAAA
>VWZU01017955.1:64887-83084 GCA_013397095.1 Sterrhoptilus dennistouni
TTTGTTTGCGGCCAACAAACCAACCCCCCCCTTTTTTTTTTTTATTATTATTATTTTTTTAAGATGGGTTTAACTTGTTTTAGTAAACCTGTGGTTTCATCTTTAATTCCAAATTGAGTGTTTGGGTCAGTGCTTCAGTGCAGCTTTGCAGCTCTGTTGGGAAATTTTGACTGAAGTGGTCAAAGGACAAAAAAAAAAGGGGCATTTTTCTGGCTATAATATAGTTATTGCTTGGAATGATCTGCTTTCTGGTCCATCCATCATGCTGCAGATTTGGTGATAATTCCAGAGATTATTGTAGCTTAAATTGGGGCCAAACTGGTTTGCATTTGATTATGTTTATTTTCTTGTCTTTAAAAAAAAAAAAAAAAAAAAAAAAGATAACTCAGGATACAGCAGAGAATGAAACAAACACCAGACAAATTTTAGCAACAATTTTTTGGAATGAGAGATCAAGCCTAGTTCCTTTCCAAAAGTGATAAAACACCAACTTTTATTCTGATTAACTTAAGGAAGCACAAACTGAAAGTGCAATAAATGCTAAATAAACCTGTGTGTCTTTAGAGGAAACATTTCTGGTCACACTTAGAAAAAAACAGGGGTTTATCATTACAAAAAAAAAAAAATTACTTAAACAGCAGAGCAACACACTGGGAAATGGAGCAGTTGTGCTATTAACTTTTGAAAACAGTTGTGCTTTTAAACAGCCATGAGAAAACATCTGATGCTTGAGGTGGCAGCTTCCCCACGGGAAAAGAAAAGGGAATTACAGAATTCCCAAGATCAAAATAAAACCAGTCCAAGTAAGTTGCTTTATGGGAGGCCCGAGTCAAAGGAAACATCTGGTGCAGGACGTGTGGTGCTCACACTGCAGGGATGTCACCCACAGGCTGCAAAAAGCAAAATTAGCTGCCTAAAAAGGGCATCTCATTTATCTAATTTATCATTTATAGGAGTTATAAAAATCTGGGCTGCTTAGGAAAGGTCCCCTCTTTGTTTTACCCTCCAACAGCTGAGGTTGGGAGGGATCCTGAAGGAGAAAAATCTGCTCCAGCTGCTTTGGGTTTCCTCATGTTGGAAAAATTTCCAAGCAGATGATGCTGTTTGCAGAATAATGATCCCCAAAGCCTTTTATGTGTGTAATGATAGGAAATCATCACCTTACAGCTTTGTCCAGGCATTAATTTTTCTTTTGCAGAGCTTTTTTTTTTTTATCTCATTAAGGAAAACCTCACAGAAGTGAAGTTTGCCTGAACCCTGCAGGCAGAACAGTCTGACAGTCACCAGATGAATCCTTGTGATTTTTAAGAGAATACAGAAAATATGGTTAAAACCCACAGCTTTTTTTGCACTTTGGGTCAGGAATGGCTGTGCCTGTGATGGGTTTTTTTTTTTCCCCCCCCTCTCCCTTTGCACAGGAGAATATTCAAAAGCACTTTTTGTTGTTTGGTGAATAACCGTATTAAAAGGGGAGGAAGAGATGTTATCTGTCAGACCCTTTTAGTGTCATAGTACCTAACTTTGTATAGCCCATACACAAGACTGCCAGGGATGCTTTTTTTTGATCCTCATGGAGTGCAGCTTTTCTTTTCAAGCCCCAGAGTAATGGACTCTTAATCCCCAGTTTGCTTCCTGCCCCGGCAGAGATGTCTTTAGCCCAGCATTCATTTTGTTTACCTTTTTTTCTTTTTTTTTTAAACCAAAAAAAAAAAAAACCCCCTTAAAAATAATTTTAAAAAAACCCCTCACAAGGTAAACTCCAGAATCCACGAAAGACCTCTGAGATATTTGTGAAATGGGCCATGACTGCTTATAATTTGTAGGAACAATTACAATAATGCGAAGGAAGTCTGCATTTATTAGCAAGCAGTGATGGAGCGTGTTGTTAAGCACACAGTGTGTGTCACCAAAGCAGCAGGCTGCCCCCCAGCCCCAGAATGGCTTTCATTGTTAATTTGGAGCAGAAACACTGAAGCATATCCTGAGAAGGATGCTAATGAAGGGACTGCCAGTAGTAAAATCCCGGTGACCTTTGTGCTTTGTGCTAATTTCTATTCCCCCCCCCCTCCTGCTTTTTCCCCCCCCATGAGCTGCTNTTTCCCCCTCCATGAGCTGCTATCTGGCCAGTTAGCCCCTGAATTTTGAGGTACAGTAGGAGTGTTGTCCTTGCCAGGGGTGAGCTCCCACTTCCACTCGAATCACAGCAGATTAAAGAGGGCTTTTGTTGAAATGGAACAGGCACGTAAGAGAGGCAGGGCTCAAATTAACTGATTATAAATCACTAGTCCAAGCCTCGAGAAGCCAATTCTAGAGCTGGCTAATGATTTGAAATTACTAGCCAATTGTTAAATTAATCCCCTGTTTTAAAGCAACTGGGAAATGTTTGACAGCTGCAGAGGAATAAATATTTACATGATTTTTGTAGGACCTGCTCTCTGCTCGTTTAGCCAGTCCTGCAGGAGGCAGGGGAGGAAATGAGCCTGGATTTTTTGGATGGATCCATTGCACTTTCAGCTCCCAGACCTTGCCTTGAGCTTTACATTTTCAGGCACCTGAGGAAAAGGAGTTGGATTTGATGGTTCCCTGCTGGAACTTTCTGATCTTGCTCTGTTCATCTGCCTGATGCTGAGAGTATTTTTGGATTTGTGAGGTCAGCAGTGCAAAAAGGAGTTGCAGGAGTTGTTTCAGAGTTATGATTGGGGAGTGGCTGGGGCTTTCTGCATCCAGGGCTGAGGTCTGGAGCTTTCAGCCCTTTTTGGGAGACCCACCCCTTAGTGGGAATAGTGGGCTCAGGAAATCTTAATGGGGCAGCATTTCCCAGTTCCTGTGGTGGGAACTTCTCCCATTTTTGTCCCCATAGTGCAGTGGAAGGAGGGGAGGGAAGGAGCAGCCACAGAACCCCAAACCCTGCCCTGCTCTAACACCAACACCTTTCCTCTGCAGGGACTGTCAAGGTGAAGAGCTCTAACATACAAGTGGGTGACCTCATCATTGTGGAAAAGGTTTGCCTTCATTTTCTATTTTCATCTTTCCTGTGTAAAGTACTTTTTTTTATTTTTGCAAGACCGTAGAAAATGAAAACTTCTGAATTCCTACTTACTTTACAATAGGCTTAAGAATATCAGGTGTTGGACACAAGTTAAAATATTTAATCGCTTTACAGGCTTCTCCCACCTCACCAGTAACATCATTATCTCTACAAGTGAGGGCAAATCTGTAGGTGTGCATCTATAACCTCATTTTTTACTTATACTATAGCAAGATAAAGAGCTTCCCTCTCCTTTCTGTGGCTGCTGGACACAAGTTAAATACCTGCTGGGCCAGATGCAGCATCCAGGTGTTCCTTTGGGTGTAAATATTGCATTTTTGTGAGACCCAGTGATGCATTTGTAGGTACTGCTATATTCAGGTAGATTTCCTCTTGTGTAAAACTTTTAATTTTTTTTTTTAATTTACTGATTTTATATTTTTCCCACCCACTCTCCGCAAGCAGCTGTGACCTCTAAAACCATTAGTATGAAAATACTCAGTACAAAAAGAGAAACTTGGTGGCTGCGGATTCCAGATAGGACCTTTCTTGCTAACATGGGGGCTCCTTGAAAGGAAACCAGCAACCAGTTTAAGATTTCTCCCTCCTTCTAGAATTACTCTCCAGCCCTTTTGTAAACCTAACCCTTGGGTCTGGTCAGTGGGAGCTGGCACCAGTTATTATCCTGCGCTCGGAATTCTGCAGGGAGGCCAGTTCAGGATTGAAAGCAAGCTTGAGTCCCGAGCTCCAGGCTGACAAAGGAATCCTCTTTGTGCCTTTGCTGCTCTGGGGAAGGCCCTGCACACGCCAGCAGGGCAGGCTGCACAATAATGGCCTTTCTTCTCCCCCCCCAGAACCAGAGGGTCCCTGCTGACATGATCTTCCTGAGGACGTCGGAGAAGAATGGTAAACATCTGGAACCAATTGTCAAAATAGCCATTAACCTTTCACTGGTTGTTTGGAGAAAATTATCTTTTGGAAATGGGAGAGAAATAGATAATAGTAAAATTTGGGAGAGAGAGCAGGGGGGGAACTGGAGTGGTTTTATGGACCACCACTTCTCAAGATGTTATATTCCAGTTTTGTTTGCTGATCAAAGAGTGTAGGGGTTGAGTCCAGGGTAAATGAATTTTAGATACATTTACTTACTGTTCAGCCTTGTTTTGTTAAGTATGGGATAAGGAAATGTTTGATCAGAAAGATTAGAAAACAGATTTAATGGGAACATTTCAAGTGTCTTAAAAAGCACAACACAGAGAATTCCGGCCTGGTGAAGGAAAGGAGTGTGGTACAGGGACATCAGTTATTAACTGATATAAGTCAGACACTGTTGCCAGAGAAAAAAAGGATATCCTGGAGGGGCAGCCATGCCATGAGTTACCTGTGGATGTCCCTGGGACAGAGATGGAGGGTCCCTGACTCTGTTCCCACCCCCAGGCTCCTGTTTCCTCCGCACGGACCAGCTGGACGGGGAGACGGACTGGAAGCTGCGCCTGCCCGTCACCTGCACCCAGCGCCTGCCCACGGCCTCTGTAAGCTCCTGCCTGCAGCTCCTGTGCTGGGGAGCTGTGCCCAAGCCTTACCTGACACCCTGTGGGTGCTGCAGGCCTCTTTTCAGGCTGCAGTTTCCTTTCTGGGACACACAGACAGACCTGGAGTGTCTCAGGTGGCACCCCAGGAAATGCCCTCGGTGCTGCTGCCCCGGGTGTGTTTGCTGTGGGATTTTTGGGCACCGAGATAAGACTTCTAAATCATGCTGAGTAACTCTTGGTGAGGTATTCTGGTAAAGCTTCTGTACATTATTAAGCTGTGCTGGGACTGATGGGACTGATGGGTGTGTCTGTTTGGCAGGACCTGCTGCAAATCCGCTCCTACGTCTACGCAGAGGAGCCCAATATTGACATCCACAACTTCGTGGGGACCTTCACCAGGGTGAGTCTGCTGGGCTTGAAATCAACCAGAGATTCACCAGGGTTTGTGAAAATTCTCCATCCTGTCAGAAATCCCTCTGCCAGCTCTCCCAGCATCCCTCTGCAAACACTTCTGTGGGACTCTTCTCGTCCTCTGTTTTTTTTTTTTTTGCTTTACCGACAAGTTTATTTTTCTCTTTTTCCCGTTGTAGGAGGACAGTGACCCTCCAGTGAATGAAAGTTTAAGCATAGAAAACACCCTGTGGGCCAGCACAGTGATTGCATCAGGTGAGGTGGAGACCCATGGAAAATTTTGTTTTTAAGGGAATATGTTAACAATTTTTAGAGGTATTTCTGTGACGGAATAATAATTCTGTCAGTTGGAGAAATTAGGAGTTGGAATGAGTCCTAACACCTCTGGGGAGCTGAGCTGACATCTAATTGCCTCTTGGACATTCCTAGATGAGAAAGAAGTGGAGTGGCCTTTTGGGGCCCTTCTTTAGCATCTAGGACCAGAATAGCACTTAATTGCTCTGCACATTGACATCCTAATCTGTAACAGAAATGGTGTCAAATGGATTCTGGGAACAGAAGCTGAGATGAAAGATTTCCAGGTAAGTGCTTCCATTGAGTTTGTCCTATATACTCTTAAAAAGGGGGGAAAAGAAAAAAATCAAGTATTTGACAGCTTTTGACTCAAATATAGGATAAACTCCCGAGGCCTGAGGTGAATCAATGCCCCCTTGTAGGGGCTTGTCAAAGTAAAAGCCTCATTCCCCTCCTGCCCTGAGTGTTTGCAGGGTTTGCTGGGCAGGAGCTGCTGGAGGAGAGTGGAATTCTGGAGTTGAACTTGTCAAACGGAGTGACTTGACAGTGCATTTGCAAATATAATTTCAAATGGTTTGTGCAGTTGAGTCTGCTTGAAATGGCCACAAACCAGCTTTAAACACTCCTTTTTTACAGATCGATGTCTCTTCAAGCTTTTTCCAGTCCTGGCAGGCGCTTCCTCTCATTTACGCTGACTTATCAATGCAACACTCAATTTTATTTCTCCTGTGGTGATAACAAACAGCACTTTGTAGGTTTTTTTCTCTTAGGAGAAAACGTGGATATTCCTTTTCTTCTGCTGTGAGTGGGGTTGTGGTGCCACCTCAGTGGGGCAGCCCCTGGAAGATGGAGCAGAGAAATGTGTATTTCTCCATCTGCTGCAGGAGGGCTGGGCCTGACTCTGACTCTTTGCAGTGGATTTGGAGTAGCTGTGCCATCTGCTGAGCTGAATTGTGATGATCTTTGCCACCACCTGCCATCTGGCTCCAGGGATTTGTTGTTGTTTTTTGGATTTTTTTTTTTTCCCAAGGAATGTTTCTCAGCATATTTTTAGAAGCCACCTCTCTCTCTTGAATCAGCCTTATTTAAAAATAAGTCGCTCGTGGTTTGTTAAATCTTGGATCATTAGTGGGAGCAGGGGAATAGTAGAGTATAAAGCAGCAGTGTGTTGGCTTTTTTTAGAGTTGGTTTTCTCCATTTATACAGACTCCAAACACCGGGCAGTAGCAGCTTTTAAACTGCTGATGGTAGGCAGCTTTTTCTTCATGGGCTCTTTGCAAAGTCTTTAAGAGAAAACCCCCAGAAACCCTGTAATTTGTGGTGCTAAACTGAATTATGTTTCTGCAAGGAGAAAATTGAGAACTTTGTTGCTCTCAGCTCTTTAGCAACTGTGGGACAGAGCATTCAGACTCACTGATGGGCTCCCAGCAGCTCCATCTGTTACAGGAAGGTAGGAGTTGGTGTGATTCACTTGGTGGTAGGAGCAGTATTTAGATAAACACTTACAGTAAATTGTAGATTTTAAGACAAGGTAATTCTGTCACTGAGCTCTGGAACTCACTGGATTTGCTCTGATTATATCAACCTTTACCAATAAATAGCCACAGCCCCAGAGCTGGTTTAATTTTGACACAGAGTTGGTGGAAGGCAGCAACAAAGTGGGATTCCAAGAAATCCTCCATCCCTACCAACTTTTATTTATTTTATTTTATTTATAAACTTTTTTTTTTTTAAATTTACTGGAGAGCCAAGTGGATCAAAAAGGGGTCAGAGAAGGTAGAGCAAAGCTGGCTGCTCTTCCCATGAGCTGATGGGAGTCTGTGATGCTGCATCAAGTCCAACCCTGAGACTGAATTACTGCCTGGGAGGGTTGTTCCTGTTCCAGTCTGTGTTTTCACAGGTGTTGTGTGGCACATACAGCTTTTTTGAATCTCTGAAATTAGCCTGCTGAAACTCCTTTTTATGGAGAAAAACCTCTGTGTGTGCAGGTACTGTGGTGGGAGTTGTCCTGTACACGGGGAGGGAGCTGCGCAGTGTGATGAATACCTCCAACCCAAGGAGTAAGGTATGGTGAAGAAACAGCTTTGTAATAAATAACAGGGGTCAGAAATTGATTATTTTAAAAGAGAAGATCCTTCCAAATACTATAGGGACAGCCTCATAGGAATAATTCATATTTTCCAGCCTGTGATTTAAGATAGTTACCATAACAGAACCTATTTGTCCTGATTTTTTTGATCCTATTGTATATGTTTTCACATTTCCTATTATACACCTTCTCACTTTTTTTTAAGGTTGTCAAAACCATTGTTCTATGTGTTTATAATGAGGCAGTCCCAGTTAGAATAGAAAAGCTTCTTTTCCTGCATTGTTCTGTTGTAGCAAAGCTAAAACACAGGGCAGGGGGTGTTTACACAGCCTGCAGCTTTTGGCAGCCTGACTCCTCTCACGCCTCTGCATCCTCTGTTGAGCCTCTGAGGGATGGAAATCTCATTTAATGGGCTGGCAAGAGTATTGATTATAAATTTAAATACGTTTTAAAAGGAGAGAAGCTGGCTAGTGGGGAATGTCTCCTTGGATGGAACGACAGTTCACTTCCTTTGTGACTATTCCATCGAGGTGACACCCTCACCTCTGTGCCTGAAATCTCTCTCTGCTGCTGTTCCAGATTGGCCTCTTTGATCTGGAGGTGAACTGCCTCACCAAGATCCTCTTTGGGGCTCTGGTGGTGGTGTCCCTGGTCATGGTGGCCCTTCAGCACTTTGCAGGCCGTTGGTACCTGCAGATCATCAGATTCCTGCTGCTCTTCTCAAACATCATTCCCATCAGGTAAGGGGGCAGCTGATGGTAATTCCCAGCAAAATCCTGTGTGTTCCTCCTTGTTCCCATCTCAGACAGGCCACCTGAACCTTTACCTGCTCCTCATTTCACAGCTGAGCGAGGCCAGGAGTAGAAATGGAGTTACTGTTCAAACATAAGCATTGCTTTGTTGTTTCTGCTGAATTTGTTCAATTTGTTAACCCATTCGCTGGCTCAGGCTGTGGATTTGGTATTGAAATTCCTTTCTCTCAGTGTTTGGACTGCCTGGTTACTGTGGTAAGAACAGAGCAAAAAATGGAAAAGGAAAGGAGGGTGTTTTATACAGAATGTATTAGAGGGCAATGAAACTTTAATGTGAAATTGTACTGTCTTAGTAAGTAGATTAGTAACTTACTCTGGGTGCAGGACTGGGATTCATTTCAGCTCCATTTTTAATCTGCTCTCTGGTATCCATCACTGTCCTTACTCTGTGTCCACCTTCCCCTCAAATCAAATCTTCTCATTATGATTTTATCTGTCCTTGAATCACAGTGCAATTACATTTACCACCAGAGCACTGACTTTGAATAAACTTCTCCTGAAACTCTCCTTTGCCACCTCATCTTCAATGTGGGACTCCTTGTCCTTTCACTGCACTGTGGCAGCTCACAAGGATTTTTTTTTTCCCCCCACAGTTTACTTCTTATTTTCCCTTTTTTCCCCTTTCCTCCTGTGCAGTTTACGTGTGAATCTGGACATGGGGAAGATCGTGTACAGCTGGGTGATCCGCAGGGATTCCAAAATTCCTGGCACTGTGGTCCGGTCCAGCACCATCCCTGAGCAGCTGGGCAGGATTTCCTATCTGCTCACAGACAAAACAGGTATTGCTGCAGAAAATGCAGCTTTGAGTCATGTATGTTGTTTGGATTTTGTTGTGGTTTTGGCCAACAAAAGAGGATAATGTGAGAATTCTTTGGGCTGGAAGAAATCTGCATTTCCTGTCACTTTGATAATATGAATTAATCAGTTTTTGAAAAAAAAAGGTTCTGCCTTTTTTTTTTTTTTTTTTTTTTTTTCTGAATGTGCTGTAATTAAGGTAAGACAGGAATTTTATACTACTTGAAGGAATACTTAAAGCACGCTATTAAAACAAAAGCTGAGGGTAAAAATAAAATTAAAATCAACTTTTTAGAGCTAGTTTTCAAATCCAGGATAAGATAACTTATATATATATATATACATATAAGCAGAAGCTGTCTGCTGCTGCCCTTACACTTTTGAAGCTGAGCTTGAATTGCAGGCTTGAGCTGTAATGAAAAGCTTGGTCTGACATAAAACCCTGGTCCCACTGAAGTGATTTCCAATTTTTTTTTGGGTTCCAGTGGAACCAGAATTATGCTTGCAGCCCCTGCTGGCATTGACTGTGGGGTGAATCTCATTGTTATTTATACTCCCCACCTCCCCAGGAGGATGAACACTCAGATTTGTTGCTGTTGGGGTTTGTGCCAGCCTTGGGAGTGCTGCAGGTTCAGCTGCTGGCCCAAATTCAGGTTTCTCTGTGATCGAGGCAGAGGACAGGAGCTGTGCTGGGGAATTGGGGGTGTTTTTCCCACCCTGTGCTGCTGCTTTTCCCAGGGACTCTCACCCAGAACGAGATGGTTTTCAAGAGGCTCCACCTGGGCACGGTGGCCTACGGGCTGGACTCCATGGACGAGGTGCAGAGCCACATTTTCAGCATTTACACCCAGGTACAGCTCCCTGCACTCGCTGACTCCCTGTTCCCAAAGCTCTGCCACATCCCTGGGCTCGTGGTGGATTTGTGGGGTGGGGATCTGCTCATGAGCTGCTTTTTTGGGGAAGTGTGAAGATCGTTGGATGCTTAATGCATAAATAATGTTGTGATTAACCTGTTGTTTCACATCACACACAAGTGTAAGTGTGTGCCTGTGTCCTGTTGCTGAGGCCTGAGTCTAAATTAACTTTATTTAGATATCCAGCTATCTCTTTTCTTTCTCCTTCCTAGCATTTGCTTCTTCTCTTGGTGTTGAGACCTTTAAATGACAGAACTGTATTAAAAAAAAGGCATTAAATAAAAACTGTATTAAAAAAAACCCCAACAAAACAACAAAAAAAAAACCCAAATTAAAAATCCCCAGACTTCAACTTTATTTACCTTCATTCTATACTGAATCTCTAGAGAAAACTTGACTACTGGTTAATTATTTGCCAAAGTGTCCAATATTTTTCAGGAATATTTAGGTGACTGACCAGTCCAGTGTGTGTGAGCAGTGACTGAGTGCACTTTCAGTTGAGGGTTTTGGCAGCAGTGATACTGAATTTGAAAATCTCATGGCTCCTAATCACTAGTGTGGAAAATAACTTGTGGAATTACCCTGGTAATGGATACGTCTCATAAAACTTTCATAATTACCGAGTGAGATTCCTTATAATGAGAAGCATTTGCTGGCAATGATTCATTTTGAACTGGAGTTCTTATTCTTTGCTTTTATTTTTACCACGTTGTGGCCCTTTGACCTGGAAGCGAAACTTTGTCCTCTTGACACTAAAGGTTAACAGAGCAGGAAACTGGATCACTGTGTGTCCCTTCTTCAACTGGGATAATTTAGTAATTGTGCAATTATCTGAAGACTCCCATTCTGATACTAAAAATAGTATTAAAAAATAAATGAACGTAATTAAGATTTTCTAGTTCCATACAAGTCAGTCTGTTTTGTGTGACTCTAAACTTCCCAAACCACTGGTCTTTTGTGGAGCAAAAAAGTGGTTTCTCTGAGTCTGTTGAGGTTGGTGTGTCACCCTTGGGGGGATTTGCAGCAAAGGGGATTTTCCTTGGTGTACTGTCCCAAAATTCAGGTAAATCTTTTGGGGCCCTTCAGGAGCAAAGCTGCAGGAGCTGATTTGCACTGGAGGGTTCCCAGGGGTGGGGAGAGGGTTTGTGGGGACACGGCTCTGCAGGGTCTGTACAAACTGAACCCAAACTGTGGCATCGTGGCAGGATGCAGAAATGCTGCTCCTTTCTCAAAGCATCTCCTTCAGAAGCTGCTCAGAGCAGGCCACAGGAACAGGCATTTCAAGTCCATGCACAGACACAAACCCCTCAGCAGAGGAAAGACAGGAATAATATAATTATTATTATATTATATTATATTATATTATATTATATTATATTATATTATATTATAATTCTTTATTATTACATTTTATTATATTATATTTTAATTCTTTATTTTTATATTTTATTTTATTTCTTTTTTAAAAATTATTTTATTGTATTTTAATTCTTTATTATTTTGTTTTACTTCTTTATTTTTATTTTATTTTATTATATTTTAATTCTTTATTTTTATTTTATTTTACTATATTTTACTTTATTTTCTGAGTCCCTTTACTGACCATGAACACTCCCATGCTCAGGGTTTCCTGTGCCAGCTCTGGGGCTCCCCAGTGCCCTGGGTGGCACAACCGTGATGTCACAGCACAACCCTGATGTCACTGCACAGCCCTGATGTCACTGCACAGCCCTGATGTCACAGCTGGGACAGGAACTCCCTCTCACAGGGATCTGCTTCCCTTGGGNAATATATTTTATGTATATATATTATATATATAATACAATTCCAGCAGGGTTTATTTCAGCATGGCAAAGGGATCAGGGCCAGAAGATCACACCATGTGGTGCTCAGTGGTTGAGTGAGGAGTTAGGGGGACCAGTGGCCTGAGGACACAGGGCGGTACAAAGGCAGGGCAAGGAGCACCAAACCTACAGGGGGATCACGGACGAAAACTTGGGGCGGTNNNGAACACGAGGGGTGGTCAGGGTTAACTACCCAATGGGGAAGTTGGCAATAAAGTCACCAATCTAAGGTAAACTTTAGGTAATTCTGCAAGACACCATGAAGGGATCTTCTCTTTCAGCCTAGACAGGAAAAACTCTACAGTGAATCCTTCCAGGGCAAAACCTGGAAGTTTCCGTGAGAGGACTTTTAACATTCCCGTTTTTCCTTCCCGTGAAAGACTTCCTTAACGCGTTTTCCATTCGCTTACCAAGGAAACGCAAGCAACACAACGCCGCGCTTTATATTTTTCATCTATATTTATATTTAAATATGTTTATATTTTTCACCACAATAAGGGCCTGTCACGTTCTCCTTGTCCCCCAGCAGCCCCAGGAGGCGCCGGCCGTGAAGGGGCTGTCCCTGGCCACCAAGGTGAGGCGCACCATGAGCAGCCGCGTGCACGAGGCCGTCAAGGCCATCGCCCTGTGCCACAACGTCACCCCCGTCTACGAGTCCAACGGTGTCACCGACCAGGCTGAGGCTGAGCGCCACTACGAGGACTCCTGCAGGGTGTACCAGGCCTCCAGCCCCGACGAGGTCAGTCTGGTTAATCCTTGTGTTTCCTTGGGAAACCCATCGGCTGTTTTGGGGGGATGTCGTAATAGGGAACTGTTGGAGTCCAGGGCGTGGGGAAACCCCTCAAACAGCCCTGGAGGGATCTGAGACCCTTTCCAGGACCCCAGGAGAGCATTGCCTTTGACTTCAGCTCATAGGAAAAATTGCCAATGCTTACGGAGGAAAAGAGAACAATAAAAATTTAAATTAGATAGTAGTTTACTATATCTATTAGTTTACTAGTACAAAAATCTAAATTAGATAGTTTAGTTGGTGACAGGGTGAAAATTCATCGTTTCGGGTTTGGGAAAAACTGCCGACGCTTATGGAGGAAAAGAGAACCACAAAAAATTAAATTAGATGGGGGTTTAGTTGGTCACAAGGTGAAAATTTGTAGTTTTGGGTTTTTAGAATGGAAGTAGATAGAGGCAAGATGGGAGAATTTTGGGTGGTGTCTTAAGTTCTTCTTCTATTCCATCTTCTACTGTGATGGTGGCACAAAGATGTTGGTAGAATATGGGTGATATAAAAAATTGGGAGGGAGTGTCATGATAGGACATTGTTGGAGTCCATGGCATGGGATAAACCCCTCAAACTGCCCTGGATGGTCCAGGACCCCAGGAAAGCATTGCCTTTGACTTTAGACCATGGGAGAAACTGCCAACACTTATGGAGGAAAAGAGAACAACAAAAATTTAAATTAGATAGTAGTTTACTATATCTATTACTTCACTAGTTTACTATTAAAAAAATTTGAATTAGATAGTGGTTTAGTTTGTTACAGGATGAAAATTTGTAATTTCAGGTTTGGGAAAAACTGCCAACACTTATGGAGGAAAAGAGAACAACAAAAATTTAAATTAGATGGTGGTTTAGTTGGTCACAAGGTGAGAATTCTGTAGTTTAGGGTTTTAGAGTGGGAGTAGATAGAGGAAAGATGGAGAATTTTGGGTGGTTCTTAAGTTCTTCTTCTTCTACTCCATCTTCTGCTGTGATGGTGGCACAAAGATGTTGGTAGAATGTGGGTGATGTAAAAAATTTGGGGGGGAATGTCATGATAGGGCACTGTTGGAGACCATGGCACCAACCTGGAGCCCTGAAACTGCCCTGGGGTGGGGTCTGAGATCCAAAAGCTGCATTTCTGCTGTGCCCCCCGCAGCTCATCCCTGGGCAGGGTGTGGGTGTCCTGTCCCCATGGGCTGGGCCAGGGTTTGCTGCCCTGCTCCTCTCCCCTGGAAGGTGTTGCCCTCCCCTGGAAAGGCAGAGTGCAGAAAGCAACTGTCTTTGCACTGAATCGAGTTCTGAATTATTTCCAGATGGTAATTTTTGTAATCTGCATCTAAGTTGGGGTTTTTTTTCCCCTCCTAAAGCCATTTACAGGATATTTTTGCACGGATTTCTGTTTATTTACATATATACCGTGGTATATAGTGAAGTCAGTGATTTTTCTTTTACTTTTACTCTTTATACTGTTCTGTCTTTAAAATATTTACACAGCAATTTGTCTGAAATACCCAGGGGGTATTGTTTATTTGCTTTACTATATAGCATGATAACTAATCCTTCCAAGATTATTGTTTAAATTCTTTTTTCCCCTTCTCGTGATATCTTAAGTAGAGAATTACAGCAGGTCCAGAAACCAGATCTGCTTTGCTGCACTGAGGAAATCTTGTCTGTAGGTCTTAGATACACAAATATTATTTAGCTGTGCCCTGTATGTCATCCTAGATGCTACGAAATGCAGGAGCTGCACAAGTGGGGTCCTTGAGAAGGGAGTAATGCTGTTAAATAACATTCCCTGTAGGGGAATGGCTTTGGACTCCTGTTAAAGCCAGCCTTTGAAATCCTATATCAATAAAATATTGCCATGGCAGGGAAGGTCAGTTTATGAAATGAATACAAAACCTCGTATTCTCTTTACTTTAACAGCAAGGGTAATTTCTACCAGTTGGCACAGGATTCATTTCCTGTAACAGAAAGCAGGATTTCCTAAATTTGTTTCCTGTGCACTGCTGCCATTTAGAAAGTCTTGAAGTATCTTTATTCAGGTATCAGTTACAGCCTTGGGGCTCTGCGGGCCAGTTGTCAGTTGCAGGCATACAGTAACTAACAGGGGAAATGAAATAGATATAATCTGATCAGAGATAAGGGGGCCTGGGATTCCTGGGCAAACAGTCTTTAACCCTGACAACGGCGGCAGCTGCCAGGACATGAAAGGGTGTGGGATCAATTGGTCTGTGCCTGCTGTCTGCCTGCCCAGGCAACCCAAAGGGGACCCTGCAGAGCAGCTCAGGGCACAGGAGGATCAATTTGTCCCTTTAGAATGAAATTTATTAGTCGATATCCACTCCAGCGGTGGCTTGGGTAATTTAATTGTCGGAGAGAGCAGAGTTGGAGGATGCTGTGCTGGGGCTTTGAAATGCTCAGATCTGTATCAGGCCTGGCTTGGTTGGAGCTGCAGGATGCTGGCAGGGGCTTCACTGATTTCTCTCATCGCTGAGCGTGGCCTCCCTTTAAGGTGTTTGAGGGATTTCAGGCCTGCTTTCAGTTCTCCTTCCTCTAAGTTGTGAATATACTTTTGCATCTTGAGTATTTCTCATCTTTCTGCTGTGGCCGAGAACATCCTGAGTTATGTGTTTGTAGGGGGCAGAGCAAACCTGTTCTGTCTGACGTGGAGCTGGGATGTGCTCCCAAACCCATCCCATGGATCCCATCCCATCCTATCCCATGGATCCCATCCCATGGATCCCATTATCCCATCCCATGGATCCCATTATCCCATCCCCATCCCATCCTATCCCATGGATCCCATCCTGTCCTATGGATCCCATCCCATTGATCCCATGGATCCCATTATCCTATCCCATGGATCCCATTATCCTATCCCATGGATCTCATCCCATGGATCCCATTATCCCATCCCCATCCCATGGATCCCATTATTCCATCCCATGGATCCCATTATTCCATCCCATGGATCCCATTATTCCATCCCATGGATCCCATTATCCTATCCCATGGATCCCATCCCCATCCCATTCTATGGATCCCATCCCATTATCCTATCCCATCCCATGGATCCCATGCAATGGATCCAATCCTATCCCATCCTATGGATCCCATCCCATGAATCCCATCCCATCCTATGGATCCCATCCCATGGATCCCATCATCCCTATCCCATGAATCCCATCCTATGGATCCCACCATCCCCATCCCATGGATCCCATCTCATGAATCCCATCCCCAGGATCCCATCCCATGGATCCCATCCCCAGGATCCCATCTCCATCCCATAGATCCCATCCCGTTATCCCACCCCACCCCAGTGCCCAGACTCTGCCAGAAGAGCTGTCAGTGTTTGTGGTGCCAGGGGTGGTGTTGTCCCCTGGGGCCACCTCTGCTGCTGCTCCATTTATCCCTCTGCACAAGGCTTTGGCCTCCAGAGCTTTGTAGGATTGCAGTGGGATGCTGGCAGGGGAGGAGGGAGAGGTGAGTGTGCAAAGGAGATGCTTTAACAGCAGCTGGGAGCAGAAATTTGCCCCTCCAGGCATCTGGAGCTCACCAGCACAGGCAGAAGAACAGCCAGGGTTCCCCACCACGCAGCGTCATGCTGGGAATAATTCCCAATAATTATTTATTAACCAGAGTATTAGAGAGCCGAGCTCCATCTCTCTGCTCTGGGAGGATTATCTGACTGCACACTTTAATGCACTGAGGATGGCTTGAAGAAACTTTGGAGAAAGATAAGCTTGAAAGAGCCTTTGATTTGTTGTAATCTTTGTGAGTAAGCCTGCACAAACTTGTTAATATTAAGCCAAATATTGATTCAAATTGACTTAAAGGTCTTTCAAGGCAATGCCAACTCAATTACCTTTTTTCTTTTTTTTTTAATCTGACAATTTAAGACTACTTTATGAAAGGAAAAGTTTGGTTTAGGTTCTCTTTTAAGCTTTTGGATGAAAAGGAGCCGAGTTCACAAAAAGCTGCTTCAGTTAGTCCCAATTGTATCAACTCATTAATAAAATCTCAACTCAGTGCGAGTATTTACAGGTCTGAATTTTATTTGTATCTCTTGTATGTGATTTCCCAAAATCAATTTCATTTTTTAACCGAGCTGTTTGTGATCCCTTGAGGCAGCACAGGCAGAGCCTGAAAGGCAGAAGGGATAATTAACCTTCAAGTCGACAGCAGCCATGTGCCCAACACTCCTGTGCCTTTGAAAATGTCACTGTAAAACACTTCCAGTATTTCATGTCTGTTTAGGGAAAGTCTCCCTTGATCCTTTCTGGGGGCCAGTGATGGATGGGGCTGGTGTCAGCTGCTGCTCCATCTGTTCCAGCCCAGGCAGCTCCTGGAGTTCAATCCCAGGCAGCTCAGGCTGAGATGGATGTGTCAGCTGAGCTGGGCACTCTGGGGCTTTCTCAGCAAAGCAAAAGAAAGGTTTTGCTCTTCTGCCATAACTCTGGTTGCAATTGAGGGAAAGCTCGTGGGGAACTCAGTATTGCAGGTCCTGAAATAGTAGAGGCTGCAATCAAAATGGTGCTCACATCAGTTCAGAAAAACCTTGAACAATCTGGGGGTTCTTTGGTTTTTGGGTTTTTTTTTTGTTGTTGTTGTTTTGTTGTTGTTGTTATTGTTGGGTTTTTGGGTTTTTTTTTGTTTTTTTTTTTTTTATTGTTGAAGGAGAAGGATTCTCTGCTAAGAAGTGTCTGAGTCAGCCCCCAGCTGTCTTGCTGATCACTGCAAAATCGTTGAAATTTGTTGATGAGCTGTTACTGCTGAACACACAGAGAGTAACGCAGAGCTCGTTTTGTTTGGGTTGTTTTGAGATGAATTTTTAATGTGCTGCATTAGTGTTTCTGGCTTTGAAATTGTAAATCCAGGGTGAGTGCGTTGTTTTGAATTCTTAATTTCGTAGACAGCAAGCTGGGAATTGGCTCTTTCCAAAATTAAGTGTTTGTAGAGGGGTTTCCCTGGTGTGCCTGAGGAGGTTTGGGCTGGGTGGAGGATTCCAGTGCCTGCCCCTTGCTGAAGGTTGTCCTTTGTGACAAAAATCACAAAATAATTTATATTGGAAAAGCCCTCCCAGCCCCAAGCTGTGCCCAGAGCTCTGAGTGCCACCCCCAGGAATTCCTGGGACACCTCCAGGGATGGGGATCCAAACCTCCCTGGGCAGCTCCAAGGCCTGAACACCCTTTCCATGGGGAAATTCCTGGTGTCCAGTGGAACATGGCAGTGGAAGCAGGAAGGTGACACAAGGACAGTGCCAGAGCTGGATCAGACACGAGCTGGGCTGCCCAAACCCTGCAGATTCTGACAGGAAGGGTCTGAATCAGGAAAGAGCAGCTGGGAAGAGCCATGGAGGAGCACCTGTGTTTATCAATGGATCTGTTTGATAGCACAGTTAATGGCTGGTGAATTAATGACTGATGAATTAATGGTTGATGAATTAATGACTGAATTCTCTGAATTAATAATGAATTCTCTGCAGCCACCTGCTGTCCCTCCCCTGGGGAGGTGTGGAGCCCTCACCTTGTCCTTGTCCTCACAGGTGGCCCTGGTGCAGTGGACAGAGAGCGTGGGCTTGACCCTGGTGGGCAGAGACCAGTCCTCAGTGCAGCTGAGGAGCCCAGGGGGGCACATCCTCAACTTCACCATCCTGCAGATCTTCCCCTTCACCTACGAGAGCAAACGCATGGGCATCATCGTCAGGGTAAG
>VWZU01017955.1:93287-104160 GCA_013397095.1 Sterrhoptilus dennistouni
TATGGGATTTTCTTAAGGTTTTTGTATTTCTCATTAAACATTCTTGAACAAAAACACCAGTGGAAAAAAAACCAAACTCGCTATGATATATTTACACTGGAGAAAGAATTCCCAGCCATTGCTGCTGACATTGCTTTCTAACTCCCTCCCCTCACCAGCACAAAATAAAAGGAGCAGTGTAGAATTTTTTTAAAAAAAAAAAATCTAAAAAAAAAAAAAACCACCTCAACCAAGTCAGTGTGTTCCAGACATACACATCAGCACTGAGCTAACCCCAGTTGCATCATCCACATTTCAGGCTGGGCCAGGAGGGATCTTTCTGCAGCAGGGCTCGGTTGAGAAATTGCTGGGAAGGGACACATTAACGCACAAATACACTTTTTTTTTTTTTTTTTTTTTTTTTTTTTTTTTTTTAGCTTGCATTTCGTGGGTTTATCAGCAGAATCTTGAAATATTGCAGGTGGGAAAAATGTTAGACAGAGTTTGTGACTTCCTTTGTGTCTCAGCCTCTCTGAGAGCTTTGATTTCTTTCACGTGTGAGGATTTTCTTGCATGTTTTAAAAACAGGCGTTTTTTTTAGAAGGATAATTTGTGTGTGTATTTTCACAGTCCTTTTATAAGGCTGAAGGGGCAGGTGGTGCTTGCAGAGGTCCTGCAGACGTGGCTGTTAAGCTTTATTTAACACACAAAATGTTTGGGTTTTAGGTGTGGATGCTGACAGGGGATAAGCTGGAGACAGCCACGTGTACAGCCAAGAACGCCCATCTGGTGACACGGACACAGGACATCCACATATTCAGACTAGTGAGTAACACCCACAGCCCCTCTCTCCAGGGAGAGGAGTGTGACACCACAGCTGGGTGATAAATAAAAACACCAGCATGGGGATTTTTATTCTTCCCACCCGGTTTTCTCTACCCCCGAGTTTTTGTTTCTGTGACTCTGTGCCCTCACTCGGTGTGCTGCCTGTCCTGGATGTGTCTCCTCTGTTCCCTCTGGGATTCTTGGCTGTTTTCTCACCCCAGTGAAGCACACCTTGCTCAGTTCTGTTAGGGAAGGTGAATCAGGGAAACCTTATAAATGTGATTGCTTAGCAAAAGAGTCTGGAAATACGAAATCTATAATGGAAATAGAAATGAAAGCTGACTTTGAGTTGTAGGATATCGAGTCTTAGTTACTCTATAACCTGAAGACAACAGCCTGGGCAGCTGGAGGAGAATCCCTTTGGATTGAACAATTCCCTTCTGCTGGCTGAGGGATCCAAAGGTCAATGCAGCAAAACAGAAAAGTCTAAAAAGTAGTTTTTAGAGTTTAAAATATGGTATGGTAATTTAGTAGTTCTTACAGGCTGTATGTAGATTCTATAGGATTTTGTGTGTTGTATTGGTTGGCCACTGTAAATTAGAATATTCATCACAAAAGGAGATAGAATGGATTGTAATAAGGACCTCGGTCTCTTAGCTCTTCTTCCCCCTGTTCTCACTCTGGCTCTCTCTTATCCCTGCACTCTGACCCCTGCCATCTCTCTCTCTGGCTCTCTTGCTCCCTTCTCTCTCAGCTCTCACCCTCCTGTTCTCTCTCCCTCTCTCTTTGGGGTTCCCTCCAGCCCAGGCTGGTGGCTGAAGGCAAAGCCCTTTTTACCCACAACCCTTGCAATAAATCCACGTATTCTAGAATATCTCACGTCAGCAGAGTTCCTTGTCCCAGGGCATCTTCAGATGCTCCTACACAGTTCCATCCTCCCCCAGGTGACAAACCGAGGAGAAGCCCACCTGGAGCTGAACGCCTTCCGCCGCAAGCACGACTGCGCCCTGGTCATCTCGGGGGACTCCCTGGAGGTAAGGCCGGCCCAAAAAGGGCTGGGCTGGAGAAACGCCGAGTTCCCAGAGAGCAGGTGTAACCCAGATATGTGCTGTGTGTGCCCCCAGGTGTGCCTCAAGTACTACGAGTACGAGTTCATGGAGCTGGCGTGCCAGTGCCCGGCCGTGGTGTGCTGCCGCTGCGCCCCCACGCAGAAGGCGCAGATCGTGCGGCTGCTGCAGGAGAGGACGGGCAAGCTCACCTGTGCCGTGGGTGAGTGGGCAGCCAGGGGGCTCTGGACCATGGGGAAGGGTACCTCTGGGTCCTCCTGGTTGGGGGAACAGTCAGCTCTGGCCATGGGGAATGGCACCTGTGGGTCCTCCTGGTTGGGTGAAGCTCCTCCAACTCAGTGAAGAGTGAGCACTGGCCAGGGGAATAGCACCTGCAGTTCCTCCTTGCTCAGTGAACAGTCAGCTCTAGCCACGGGGAGTGGCACCTGGAGCTCCTCCTTGTTGGGTGAGCAGCTCTGACCAGAGGAGTGGCACCTGCAGATCCTCCTTGTTGAGTGAAGAGTCAGCTCTGGCCATGGGGAATGGCACCTGCAGATCCTCCTGGTTGGGGGAACAGTCAGAACTGACCAGGGGAATGGCACCTGCAGCTCCTCCTGGTTAGGGGAACAGTCAGGGAGCTCTAACCATGGGGAATGGCACCTGTAGTTCCTTCTGGTTGGGTGAGCAGCTCTGGCCATGGGGAATGGCACCTGCAGCTCCTCCAGCTCAGTGAACAGTGAGCACTGACCAGGGCAATGGCACCTGCAGCTCCTNGTTAGGGGAACAGTCAGGGAGCTCTAACCATGGGGAATGGCACCTGTAGTTCCTTCTGGTTGGGTGAGCAGCTCTGGCCATGGGGAATGGCACCTGGAGCTCCTTCTTGCTCAGTGAACAGTCAGCTCTGGCCGAGGGCAATGGCACCTGCAGCTCCTCCAGCTCAGTGAACAGTGAGCACTGACCAGGGCAATGGCACCTGCAGCTCCTCCAGCTCAGTGAACAGCCTCACTCATCTCGTACCCCCTGGGAGTGGCGATTTAGGCAGCAGTGCTTTTGTGGGATGATAGAGAAGGTGATTGAAGTTTTGCACGTGGAAATTCAACGCCAAGCTCCTCATCACCCTTTCAGGTGTCATCTGTGGAAAACAGAGCATGAAGGTGATCAGGTGAAGTGCCACTGTTGGTCTGTGAGCTTTGTTTCAGCCCTGTGAATACAATGGTACCTCCTACAAATGAGATACATCCATCACTGACCTGGGGGTCTATTGAAACAAAACCTAAGAACTTAAATTCACGATTTCTGTTTAAAATCTTGCCTTTGTTGATTGGGTTAACTGTTTCTCATAATATTCCAGCGTGGTGCAGATGGCTTTGGTGAGGCTGTAGGTTGGCCCTGTTGCTTAACTCCCAGTTTTGTTTGTGCTCTGCCCTGCAGGTGATGGAGGGAATGATGTGAGCATGATTCAGGAGGCCGACTGTGGTGTTGGAGTTGAAGGAAAGGTGAGATTACCTCATGCTTAATGAGAATTTCTGTGGCCAGTTTTCAAGCAACTCTTAAATGAACCCTCAGATATTTGGGAATAACAAGCTCCCACAAGAATCATCATCAGACCAGTAGCCCTGTCGTGAGAAATTATTTATCCATAAAGGAGATTACCGTTAAAGGGAGTTCAAATTCATTGTTTGGTTCTTGGCAGAATCACTGAATTTGTACCCTCATGGTTAGCTTTGGGGGTTTTTAATGCTCCAGGTGCTGGAGTTATAATTACACAGATAAGATATACCTTACATGGACAATTGAAAGCTGTTCATATTAGTTTGCAAAACAAACTCTGGGTTGGAGCTCTGATTCCTGCGCCTGGAGCTGCAGGGCTGGATTGGCAGCAGCAGACAGGCTCTGCTTGCAGTGAGCCAAAATTGTGTGAACTTTTGAGGCTGGGAATTTGTGCTCAGCCCTGACTTGACAGGAGTGTCACATTAACGTGTGTGTTGTGAATCAGAATCCAGAGGCTGCTCAGAATTGGAGGCCAAGGTTCAAACGGGAATTCTCCTCATATTTTTTTGTTCTTTGCTTAAAACCCACACTGGAAGGAGAAGTGCTGAGACAATGCTCTCCCTCACCTAAAATACTGCAAATATCCCTGGAAATTCAGTGATAACTCAGTAATAACACAATATTCTTTGTTTCCAGTGCAGAAATGATCTCACTGTGCTTGTCCTTGCTCCTGTTGCCAGGAAGGGAAGCAGGCATCGCTGGCAGCTGATTTCTCCATCACTCAGTTCAAGCACCTGGGTCGTTTGCTCATGGTCCATGGCAGGAACAGCTACAAGAGATCTGCAGCCCTCAGCCAGTTTGTGATCCACAGGAGCCTCTGCATCAGCACCATGCAGGTAAAGGGGCTGCCAGGAGGGAGTTTTCAAAGAGAGAGGTGGGGAAGCCAAATCATAAAGGAAAGGTCCTGGGTCTCGTTTGGAATGCTGCTGTTTCTTTCCCCTGAAAGTTCTCATGGTTTAGGACTTGAGGTCGTTACTTCGATGTGAAAATAGATGAGAAAATTTCTGATATTGGACAAATACCAGGAACTGCTCCAAAGGACTAAAAAGGGTTGATATTCCATTAGTCTGTCTTTATTTCAGGCACTGGGAGAACCCACTGTAAGAATGCTCCAGTTTGAACAAGTGTGTTTTTAAGCTGTTAATTTACTGCAGTGTCTCAGTGCCTAAAAAGCTCATTTCTTTCCTAGGCTGTTTTCTCATCAGTGTTTTACTTTGCTTCTGTTCCTCTCTACCAAGGCTTCCTCATCATTGGGTAAGAGCTCACTTTTTTCCTGGTAATGAGGAAAAAAAAAAAAACCTCTGCACAATGGACACTTTGGGGCTGATGGAAGTGCAAGAAATGCAAGCCATGCACGTCTCCACTCTGCTCACAGCATTGCTTCAGGAGCTGCATGGGAGCCTTGTGCCCTCCCAGTGCTGACACTTCCAGAAATCTTTCCAGGAGCAGGAGGGTTTGTCCCCTTTGTTGAGCAGCTCATCCTCCAGGAGTGTTTCTTTGATCCCAGTAAAAGGCAAAGGGACAGTTCTGGGCTGGTGTTTGCACAGCAGTGAGGGGCAGTGGCAGGAGGAGGGACATCCCCACCTTAGTTCCTGTCCAGAAAGTGCCTAAAGCAGGAGATTGCAACTCTAATCCCAATGACTTGTTATACTTTTGAATATATAATTAAAAAAAACCCCAGCAAATTCATCTCCATTTGCCTTCTGATGCAAACAGAACCAACCCTGAGCTGAGAGCAGACTTTGGGATGGGCACAGATCAGTCCTTGGCTCCATGAATAACCCACTGCAATATTTGAACCAGTCACTTGTGCATGAATGTTCCTGATCAAAAGTCACTCCAAAAGCCAATCCTGATGGTTTTTTCCTACCTGCAAAACTCTGGTGTGCTCCATTTGCCAGTTTTTATATTGTGTACATTATTGGGCACTTAAAGAATATTGCATCTCCTTTCTAGAGCCTAGTACTTGTTTATTCATCTCCACCTGAGATAATTTTCTGCTCTCTTGCCTCCTTCCCAGGTACTCCACAATTTACACCATGTTTCCTGTGTTTTCTCTTGTCCTGGACAAGGATGTGAAATCTGAAGTTGCAATGTTGTACCCAGAGCTCTACAAAGATCTTCTCAAGGTGGGGGAAGACTCTTGTTTGTGTTGTTTTGCTTTAAGGCAAGATCTTCACCTTGATTTGAAACTCTAAATGTGTGAAGTCAAACCTATTTCTGGGAGATCCGGGACTTTTATCAGGCATTTCCAGGCAAAATTCTGTTGAAGTCAAATTTGAATCAACAGATAGGACCAGGATTCCTGGCAGTTGCTTATTGAATGCTGCATGAAATGCGATTTATTAAAAACGGCTGGGCAAGTACAAGTTCCATTCTGTGGGAAATTCTAGGGATTTAATATTACCAGTTTGTTCCATAATAAAGGGAAAAGAGAAATTGTTGGGGATTTGGCGCTGTCCTGGAGCCAGAGAAGGGAAGAGGGGAAGGGATGTGCTCATTTGATGGAGGCAGGAGGTTTTCCCAGAGTTTCTTCAACAGGAATTTGCCTAGAGGATGATCTGAAGATTTCCTTGCTGTGCCATTTTTGGAGCTTTTAGCATCTTAAGTCAGGTCCTTCTCCTTAGACAAAGAAAACTTTATTTTATGTTTACCATAGCAATGTCAGGGAGGTAAATCTTGTCTTAGGTTCCTTTTTAATTTCTTTTTTTTTTTTTTTTTCCTTCCTCCCTGGAAAATGTTTTGAATAACTGGGCTATGCAGTATTATTCCCTGGGAACATCTTTCTTAGTTGAAGGAAAGGGTGGACTGAGTCTTCCCCAGCTCCTTTCCCTCCAGGATTCCTGTTAAACAGATACTCTGAGAAGCACAGCCTGTTTTTCCAGAGCCTCAATAAGTCTCCATCTGGTTTCACTTGGATGTTGTCTCTTATGTCATAAACCACTAATTCTTCAGCCATCCTTAGGCCTGGCCTAAACATAGGGGGTTTTGTGCTGGTATGGCTGTGTTGGCTGGAGATGGGTTTTTAAAAATCTATCTGCCTTCAGTATGAGGGTGATTTGTGTGTGTGTCTAGAAATACAATATTAATGTGTGTACACACATCTTGTGTTTCACAGTGCAGTGACTGAGCTCCTGAGGCACCTTTGCACTGAATTGATTGTGTGTGCAGTGAGGAGCAGCTTGTGCTGGGGGAGCCCTGAGCTTCCACAGCCTCTTTGTGCACCAAGAAAAAAATGAGAATAAAGGGGCTGTTTTATTTAATTGGTTTGTTCGTTTTATTGGTTGGTTTGTTTTATTTATTTTTTTTCCAAATAATCTTCCAATTAATTTCTAAGTTGATCAACAAGTGAATTTTCATAGAATAAAACCCCAATGCAGTTTGTCTATTTTTTTGTTGTTTTTTTTTTTCCCCACCCAGGGACGACCATTGTCGTACAAAACGTTTTTAATCTGGGTCTTGATAAGCATTTATCAAGGTAAGAAATCAACTTCTGCTTGTGCTTTAGATGTTGTAGTGTGTGTGACTATCTGAGTTTTGCAGGAAGTTAAGCAAGGCATGAAATGAATTTCCCCAAGTATCCTTGTGATGATGAATAGATGGGGTTTTTTTTTGTCTCAGAAAATATTGGTAGCGTTACCAAAGGAAAAAAATTATCTAAACCCAAATATTGGCAGCAATTGTGATGTAGAATTCAAACCATTTGGCCTCTTCCCATCAGAACCATCCACTGAAATTCTGTGCAAGTTCCTTGTAGTGCTGTGGCTGCCCCATCTGTAGAGCAGAGCTCATGACTGGCCCCTTCTTTTGGGATAAAGTTCTCCAATCTGTGGGTTTTGGGAAAAAGTTCTCCAATCTGTGGGTTTTGGGAAAAAGTTCTCCAATCTGTGGGTTTTGGGAAAAAGTTCTCCAATCTGTGGGTTTTGGGATGAAGTTCTCCAGTCTATGGATTTTGCAGGTTTTTGTCTCCATGGAAAATGCAGCATCTTCTGTATTTTATCCAGAAATGGAAGTGGCTTCACAGGCATCTGTAATTCAGGGTCAAAGTTGAGCTCATGTTCTTCATCATATCTCATACACTCTAATTAAGCTGCTGAAGCAATTAAGCAAATGCCTTAATTACAATGCAATTTCAACAGTGGATGTAGTAATTTGGGTATATATCCAGGAAGGTATTTTCTTTCATTTTGTCTTTTTTTTTCATCAAGTACCCTCAAACTCAAATGCTTTCTTGAAGCATTAATCAGGGAATTGTAGAAAGCAGATCAATAATGTGGAGCTAAAAGCTGAAGTGGCAAAACTCCTCGTTTTCCAAAACTCTTTATCAACAAGATTCAAAATAAAGGGTCAAAACAAGCAGGTAATTCTAAAGAATTTAATTGATGTTGCTATTCTCAGCAGGGAGGGAATCCAGGAGTGTAAAATCTCTATCAGCTTTATTTCCTGGAATCCATTACAGGAGTTCTACAACACAGGGATGCTGAGGAACACAATAGCAAATCCATTGAGGAACACAATAGCAAATCCATTGGGAAAACACTCCCAAGTGAGGGAAAGCTGCAGGCAGAGGGTGATGCACGAGAGGGGAACAATTCCTCCTGCAGCTGAGAGCACTCTCTGGTTACAGCCTTTGGTTAAAGTGACTTCACCAGTGCTCTGCTCCATAACCAGCAAACAGCAGCCAAACAACAGTTGCTAGAGCAGAGCTGAGCCCGACCAGAACCTGAGCAGCCCCAAAAGTTTGGAAAGTTCACAGCTGGGTTTGAACTCTGTGGCTGGGGCTGGGTTCCCTCGCAGGTTTTCCCTTCCTGCCCTGGTGATGGATGTTGGTGTGGATTACTCATGCTGCTCACATGAGTTATTTGTGCAGGTGGCCTGGACAGAGCCCTGGCCAGGCAGGAGAGGAGCACAAACAATGCCTCCTCAGCAGAGCTTCCATGGCATTCTCTTAATTCTCTAAAGGGGAGAGATTTCGGGCCAGATCTGTGCAAATTGAGGCTCGCGTGTGTCCACTGAGCTTTTCAGCACTTGGTGCCTCTTGGTGGATAGAGAAGAATTTGATATCTTTTAGCTTCTGAGCAAGTGACCAAGTGCTTTTGTGGGAGGATAGAGTTTCACGATGTTAGAGATCTCCAGTTGCCAAAACAGCCTGTATTAATTTCCTATCTCCATGTGTCTATGATAGACTGTTAGAAAACTTGAGGTGCCTCTGCTGTAACTTTTCCCTGCCTTCTCATCAGTTCTGTCTCCTAAACAGTAACTAGTTCGTTGTCGTTACATTCATCAGGTTTCATGACAAAACAGCCTCAAGACAGGATTGTTTCAGCCTTTCCAAGACCTAACTGTGGGTTTCAGAGCTCAGCCTGGTGTTTGACTGAAGCAGTTCCATTCCCTTTTGCAGGCAGCATCATCATGTACGGAGCTCTCCTCCTCTTTGAGTCCGAATTTGTGCACATTGTTGCCATTTCCTTCACCTCCCTGATCCTCACCGAGCTGCTGATGGTGGCACTGACAATCCAGACGTGGCACTGGCTGATGATCGTGGCTGAGCTGCTCAGCCTCTCCTGCTACATCGCCTCCCTGGTCTTCCTGCACGAGTTTATCGGTGAGGTTTGGTGCTCTCCCCCAGGCAGTTGATGGCCTGGATGGTGACAGGGCTGAGCTGAGCAAAAGGCTCTTGCTGGAGCCAACAGTGGTGCCACAGTGAGCTCTGTGTGATTTTAAGGCATTTGGAAGGTATTTTGTGGTTTAAAAAGGCTGGAGGAGGTAAAGGTGGTCAGCAGAGTGTGCTACCCAGCGGATCTCAAACATTCTGTGAGCTCCAGCACGTCTCAGCTGGCTCATGGAGCACTGACCTTCATTTCCAGATGGGAATTTGAGGTGGAAGATTGAACTCTCTGCTGTTGAATTCAAAGATTGGGGCGTTTAAACTGGGTGAAGGAGCTGCCTCCTAAAACTTCCTTAATTTATCTGTTCATTGGGACCATTCTCTTACGGGTTTGGCTGTTAGTGGTGGTGTAGTTCCTGAAGCAGAACTAATCCTATTCCCTGGCTGGAGAAAAAAGGGTGTGAGGAGTTCCAGATTCCCCCAGTAACTGTCGAGTTGCAAATATCAGAGCCATGGGCTTGTTCCAGTGTTCATTCAGGAGCCACAAGATGTCACTGCTCCTTCCTTAAACCTTCCTAACTGAAGGCAACAGGGATAACTTCCCCCCCTGGCTGGATCTGTCTCTTGCCTGTGGTTACACCAGTTCTGTTTTGAAGGATGCTTTAACTCCTTTTTGTAAAGGTTTTGGGTCAGGCAGAGGCAGCTCCCAGAGTGGGGGACATGCAGTGCTGGGCAGGGCCAGGAGGATGTCCCTGTTCCAGGTGGGGTCAGGGAGGGCAGGTACCTGTGAGAGCCACATCCCTCCCTGCTCAGCACATCTCTGCATCTTCTGGGGAAGAGGAGGGCAGAGGAGTGAGGAGCCAGGTACTTGGAGCAGTGTGGGGCAGTTGTAAGAACTGTAAAATCACAGAATGGGCTGGGTTGGAAGGGAGCTTAAAGATAATCTAGTTCTGTGCCACGGGCAGCAGGAGCAGTGGGGAGATGGAGCTGTTCTCCTGCAGCCCTTCCCAGAAGGTGTTTTTGACTCCGTGCTCCTCTCTCCACACAGATGTTTACTTCATCGCCACCTTGTCGTTCCTGTGGAAGGTCACTGTCATCACCCTGGTGAGCTGCCTGCCCCTCTACGTCCTCAAGTACCTGAGAAGGAGGTTTTCTCCCCCCAGCTACTCGAAGCTCACGTCCTAAGGGCTGCTGCTGGCACACAGAGACAGGCATTGATTGCCCAGGGCCCAGAGACAAACCCCAGCTGTCCCATAGCCTGTCCTCACCTGCCTCAGGACCCCCTGGTCCTCTCTGTCACCCGCTGCTGCTGTGGTGAGACACCTCCACACTGATCTGACACCAAAAGGGAGCGTTTGGAGGGTGGAGGCTCTGAGTCCATCCAGTTCTTGGCACTTTTGTTCTACTTCACTGGGGTCAAATGCGTGGGACTGCGATGGCAATGGAAGGTTCCTCTTGCATGGTTCAAAGTCTGTGGAAGCTGCTGCCTGACCTTGGGATTTACATTTGTACAATTTAAAGTGAATTTTTTTGAAGTGTCTGCGCCGTTCTTTGAGTTGTGTTATGTCTTTTTTTTTTTTTTTTATTTTTATTTTTATTTTTATTTTTATGTTATTCATATTTTTTGATTCAAGCAGTTACATTCTTTTTTACATCTTGGAAATCCCTTAATGTAGGTGATTGCACTACGCTGCTGACAGCTGATGGCTGATTTATGGCACGTTGTTTCCCACCACGGGGCTCCAGCCTGTCGGATCTACACACACTGGAGAATCTGAGCGTGTCTGGGATTTTCCTCCCATTGAAATGTGCTCACCCCAGTGATTTTTTTTTTTTTTTTTTTTTTTTTTGTTTTCTCTCCTAT
>VWZU01017963.1:1563-33042 GCA_013397095.1 Sterrhoptilus dennistouni
ATTGAGCAAAATTTACAAGATGTAAAACTTGCAGATTCTCCTGGAAAACGGCAGAGGTTTCTTGTAGCTCTTCCTAGTAACAGGGAGGAATGTAACGAAGATGATCCTCCAGAAGTCTCTGTGCTTCAATTCACAAAACCAGAAAAGTTTCATTGATGTAAATGGTATCTCCATAAATTAAAGTACCCACAAAATAATTCCTGCAGGATCAGGGTCTCAGTTAGTTACAGTAACTCCTTAGTATGCCATTTGTTCAAGTCATTTAAAGATCTTCAGCTACAATTCATTAAAATTATTTTTAAAATTTTTTTTCTTTTTAACAAGAAAACCAATGATGATTGGAAGAAAGACAATATGTTCCTCCACAGACACAGAGAAATACAGCTTCACCAAAAAGTGAAATCCAAGAAATGTAGCGTGAAGAAAATAAGGAGGTCTAACCCATATGGCAAGTGCAGGAAGAGAACTAAAATAGCAAATTCTGCTGGGGCAAAGTCCTAAAGCTGTTGTTTACATCAGACCACTTTATACACTTAGAGGGTAAGTATAAACAGAGGAAAAAGGTCCCCATGGAACAGACACTTGCTGTTTTAAAAGTCATTCTTAAAGCAGAAGTGTGAAATAGAAATCACTGCCAGTTATTGTGGAGGCCCCTGCCTCTGAAGAGGACATTGAAAGAGTCATGCACCCTGCACTCCCTTGGAGAGCAGACAGTGCATGAGCACCCCCCAGCTATGGATTGGCTACCCCAGTTCTGTTCCCTGGTTGGTCAGTTCTGTATCCTTCCCCTGATTGGTCAAGTTTCAATCCCCTAATTTGTTTATTAATGTTCTCCCTGATTGGTCCATTTCCTCAGTTTGTAACCCCATTGGTTGTTGGTAAAACCCCACCCCCTTTGGTAGGTGCATAAAACCCTGACAGCTGAGTCCTTCAGAGTCCTCGGTTTGTCAGCGGAGATGAAGTAAAGNTCTGGAGACCATCGCTGGCTCCTGTGTTTCCTTCTGTGCCACTTGGGATCGCCCCCTCAGGAAGAGCAGCCTCCAGCAGCTAGAGCCTTGTCCGGACTGACAGTCTTGGACTTCACAAAAGAGCTGAAATCCACCGAGGTGCCCTGCATCACCTGGGCTGAGGCTGCCTTACTCAAGGCAACTCGCTAGGGAAGGTCGCTGCCCTCAGAAGAGCTAGCCGGAGGCAGAGGCGGGTGGCGATAAGTTATAACTATGGTAAAGTGGAAAAAAAAAAACCAACAAAACATTAATGACCTGAATTGCCCATGCACTATTACTGAAGTTCTGTGTTCACTTTATTTGAATGCTTCAGCATTCAAGCACCTGTTTGAAAACCAAATATTGAGCCTTCATGATCAGTTATTTTTGAATTTATTAAGTGCCTGTTCAGGAATTATGCTTGTGCCAAAGTAAAAATTAACCCAGTTGTCTGAGGTAATGCTGTATTTTTATGGGAGGGAAATATTTTTTTTATTTCCACGAAATTGAACTATATCTAAAACCTACAATACAGAACAGGCTAAGAAAGCCACCAAAAATAACTAATACTTATAAAGAATAAGTAAATAATTGCAGTTTTTAAAATGAAAAAATGTTCCTGCTAGCTGTGTCATTATTTAAGAAGCGAGCTGTCCTACAGCCCAGCTGGTTTACAATCTAATGCAAAGACAAAAATCATTGCTCTGGGAGAAACAAAAGTTTTCCTGAGCTACATTTCCGCAATGTTTTGCTTCAGTCATCCTCCATTTGAATATCAGATGATCTAGCAAATGCAATTTCACTTGCCAGATTTCAGTTTGTGTGTAGAAATCAAAGCAGCCAGGCACTGCAGCATCAACAGTGCATGTGCTGCTGGAGATCTGCCTGCAGGGGAAGTTCCTGACACAGTCTGATTTTGGTCTAGAAAACAAGACATAGAGGACAGGGCTACATTGTAAAGAATTGCTCAGTCTCCCTTCATTAATAACAATCTTAGATCATCAAAAGATACTATTTAAAATTACTTAACTTCATTCATTTCTCCTTGCAGAGAAAACCAGACTGTCACACATTTCCAATACTGCCCATGTAAAGGCACTGTGAGGGCAGAATTAATACTTCAAAGTGCTGGGAAAACGAGGCTACATTAAAGGAAGAACAATTGTGCCTGTGTAGTTGGGTTCACACTCACCTGTAGAGTTAAATCTCGTTGTTAGCTTTCAAATGCTGGTTAAGTATGAACTGTATGTTAAAATTAAAGATCACAAAAGCGTATAACATACAAACAGCACACAAATTCAGGATGAAAAACAGATAACACTTTAACAAATTTCACTCAAGAGCTTCAAATTGTACACGCAGGTTGGTTGCTAGGATTTCAACATCTAGACATCAAATAAGACAAGAATCACAACATCATTCCTCCTCACTGAAAGAGTCTCTGTTGTCTTGTTAGTACCACCCCAGCATTTCTATCCTGTTTCATTTCCTGGGAAATTTATCAGAAAGGACAGAGTGTGGGGAAGATGTGAACAAAACCTTACAGCAGGGATTAGTACAGAAAAAGGATGACAAGCTGAAAAATGTGATGTAAGAGTTGCAGTGAAATAAAACCTATTAACACAGCAGCAAGCATGTTGCTTGTCATTGTTCTTCAGTGCACAGGACTAAAATCCCACTCTGTTGGGCAAATGCCCTGTGCTGTTTTCTGACTGTATTTCTGGTTGTCAGTTCTGTTGTTCTCTCTGTAGGGATTGTGGAAGATGCCCTGTATAATTGAGTGGATGTTATCCACCACAACACATTCACAGCACTTTCACAGATTCACAGCAGAGAATATTGCTCTCTCCACTATGACAGCACAAACACAGACTCAGGTGCCTGTGTGCAAAGTGATGGAGCAGGAGAATTTTTAGCTTGGCATTTTAGGAATAAGAGAAGTGTTCAGAGGAGGGAATATATCTAATAAAACCAATATAGCTGGAAAAAAAAAAAACAACAAACCCTTGTGGAACAAAGGTCCCTCCACTGACAGGTGGAAAACTGAATGAAGTTTCTGGGATGCAATTTGTACTTTACTAGAAATAAAGGATTAGGTTTTAGAAAAGATAATAGATTTCATTTTAATATGTTCATGCTAGCAATTTTGTGCAGTTGCTCAGAGATCTGGGCAGAACAGAGTAAATTACTGTTAACTTGTTAACAGTTAACTTGTTAACTTCCAAAAACTCTGCTGTTGGAAGATGGGAAAATGTGATTATTTCTCTTTTAAATAATTGTTTCACAGTGTGAAGCTGGAGGATCTCCAACTCCACAAAACCTAGAAGTATACATAGGAAATAAGCTGCTTATCCAAAGATTGAGCTGAACCTGTGAGAAAAGCCATACAGTGCTAAACAGAGTTGTAGATATCCTAACCCTTGGGGAAGCAGCAATTTACATGTTCAGCATCAACTCTGTGGTGTAGGAGAAGGGAATACAGGTGACCTCATTCCTGATAAGTGACAGCTGTGTTAATTACCCAATACAGCCTCGCCCCTGATGAGACACAGCTATAGACAATAAATATGAGTGTAATAAAAGGGAGTGGGATAGCTGGTGAGGATGGAGCAGGATCTTGAGGAGAGAATAACTGTTGTGGTGTCAGTCTGGGTTTGCAGTCAGAACCTGTTGCTGGAACCTGGAGTCATAGTCTAGCTTGGTAAAAGCCTGCAGTCAGAGTTTAGCAGGAAATAACCAGCAGGCAGAGGCTGCAAGGGAAACCTACAGCAGGAGCTTGCTGCAGCCAAAGTCAGTGAATGGTTGGAGTCAGGATGGCTGAGCTGTGAAGAGGAATAAACCAGGACCCTTTTCATGCTGTGATAAACAAGAGGTCTAGGTCTATGTCTTGGCTCATTTCTGTCCTCTAACAAGAGGGCTGCTGCAATGGAGGACCAAACTGAAAATTCAAGAGCTGCACAGTTCCAAAGGCAGCAAGCTCAGAGCTGGGCTCCAGTTGCAATCCTCCTGCCCATATTTACAGGCAGGGCTGAGGCCCCTGCCCAGTGTGATGTGAGATCAGACAGTGCTCTATCGCACTTACCAAGGGCATCATCACTCATTCCCCAGAGCACTGGGAGTTACAATCCCATCAAACCAAACTCACTTCACTGAGTTTGATTTTGCTTCTACTTTCATCATTCTAAATCAAATGGGAAAGACAGACTGACAGGCCTTGTGAACACACACAACACAGCCAGAAATCTCCTTTTGAAGTTTTCAGTCTCCTGAAACAGACTGAAAACAACAGCCCTGATCATGTGCTGCATTTGAGCAACCCTGTCCACATCCAGCGATGCTTTGCAAAGCATCTGATGTTTCCCTTGTTTAGGAACAATGAATTTACACCACAAGAAGCCTTCCCTCAATGCTTTTCATTTGTCTATGGACTTCTCTCAGTGTTTCCTTGAAGAAAGCAGAAGAGCACAGGCAGCAATGCAAAATGTACTTTTCTGGCCTTATCATCAGTGTTTTATTATGAAGTTAGTATATTAGCTGGCCAGTGATGTCACAGGCTTCAGAAACATCCATCCAACCCAACAACTTCTTCCTCCCATTCCAGCAGCAGCATGAGAATTCCTCATCAGGGATGGACCAAGCTGGGGTAGAGCAGCTTGTGCCGGGACAAGAAAGACAATATAAAAACTTCACATCACCAGGTGACCACACTTTGCTGTTGCTTCTACTTGTGATTCCTAAGGAGAAAAAAGCCAACAAGACTTTAAAAGCACATGAATATGCTCATTAAATGAAAAATGCAAAATCACTTGGGTTATCTTTTCCTGAATTAGACTCCCCTTGAAGACAAATATATTAATTTAAAAATAACTACAAAGCAAAATAAATACCTTTTGAGTCTTCTTGTTCTTTGGGGAACCTTTTTCAGACTTCTATTAAAAAAACCAATCAACTATGAACCACCCAAGATCAGCATTCCTTGTCCTATTCCCATCAGCATTCATTACACAGGCAACCCCACTCCTGAGATCTTCAGCAAAGAAAGTCAGCCAAGGATCTCTCTTCCAGCTCTAACTTCCCATGGAAGATGTAGGGATTTTTCTACTCTGAGCATGTCTGGTTTTAGCCTCGCCCTTCCAAATTTCTTGGTAAAACTCCTTCACTTCCCAGCTCTCCTGATGTAACTGGTACAAACCTAAATGTGAATCTGGCTGTGTTAGACACTTATTTCTCTCTGCAGCCTTTTCTAGGTGAGCTTTCCATCTGCTGAAAATAATGGAACTACCAATACTGATAACAAATGCCAAATGTGGTAGAAGTCCACACAGAATTATTAGGATGACATTAATTCAGGTGCTAGGAGGACAAAGAAGGTGATTAGAACGTTAAAAGGATGAAAGGTATAAAGAAAGAAAAAGATACTTGTCATGTCCATGGCTCTCTGAAATCTGTATCAGGTGTTTACAATCATTGCTTGCTCTGAGGACCATGGAACACCCAGAACTCAAGGAACACCTGCATCCAAACCCTTGCACTCGAGGAATGACTTCTAAAAACTGATACTGGTAAATATTAATTCTTTGAGCTTTCTGCTGCTAAAAAAAAAAAAAATCTACATCAGGAAAAAAAGCCCTTCAGATTATTGCACAATTGATCTTTTTAATGAGTCACCTACCCAGGTCTCACTGATCACCTCTGTCAACAAGCCCTATTGATGCTCTGTAAAATCAGCACTCAAACAACATAACTGTGACTCCTGAGAGCCTCAGGAAAGGGGATTTGTTGTGCCATGGAGCATGAGAGGCAGTGGTAAGGAGCAGCACAACCCAACAAAGCACTTCAGAGGAGGTCAGGTCCCGAGGGCTGTGGTTGTGTCATCTGTCAGCACTAATCAAGTCCTTCCTCACCTCAAACCACCATCCATACTCCTGGGAGTTACAGCTGCCCCAGACTGGAGAGGAGAAGGAGGGGAAAAGAGTGTTTTGAAAACTCACAATGTGCACACACTCTTCTGTCTGTGTGAGGTCTTAAAAAAAGTCAGCAGCTTGAGCAAACCCAACCCCCACCATCCAAGTTTTAGGAGGATTCTCCAGGAACTGTAAAGCCTTATTATTCTACTAATAAAATTCAATAAGGCATCTTTGATTAAAGGGGTGTAGGCAGGAGGGTTTAACTTTTGCTCACCCTCATTGAACTCTTCCAGGAAAAATGCTGGTTATGCATTTAATACCACACAGACCAGGTTTAGGCAACCCACTAATGAACCTAAACTCTAAGCACAGCACTGCTGTTGGCATGAACTCACCCCATCACACTGGAAGAAGTGTCAGTTCTGCTGCCACCACGTGCTCCCATCTCAGGAATTCACTGAGTGTGACATAGCACATGCCAGATTTAGCTCCTGTGCTCACTCCTAGCAAGGAAAATCTCATGTCCTGTGATAGTTGCCAGGGTAACTGCTCTGCCAGGGGGAAGATGGAATCTGTCTGTGTGTGCTCCTGGTAACGCAACAGCTGCCCTGGGTAACTGGGGCACCAGCTTTGGTATTTTGGGGACTGCTCAGGGGAAAGAACACTCGGTGCAGGTTTAAAACTGGAGTTTCAGCACTGCATAAGCTCTGCCCCTGTGAGCAACACACTGCTCCAGCCTGCCAGAAGGAAACTAGGACTGCCTTAATAGGGCAAATACAGTTGTCCATGATATTTTGAGTAGCTGCAGGGTAAACAAACTCCCCCCCATGGGGCAAATTTTGAGTTAAGATGTGCCTGAAACTGCTAAAAAGTGCACACACTGTATTTTCTGAAATCAATACAGAAGAGGGTCCAACAATACCCCTGAAGCACAGGGTCCTCTGTGCCCTCACAGTAACAGTGTCTGAAGGCACCAGGCAAAGCAGTGAATACCAGGGATATAACACAGTTTGGCAACCTCAGGGAATCATTCAGGAATTCTTCCCTTCTTACCTGCACCCTTGTTGCCCTGAGCCTCCCTGAGTGTAAAATGCCCCAGTTCTCCTGATGGAATCAAAGGCACCTCCACCAGCTGATCTCAACAGGCACCTCAGCTGAGCAAAGAGCTGCAGTAGGAGATTCCTGGTGCAGAGCATATGTGTCACAGAAACAGGGGCATGAGGGAAGGCTGCCCAGGTTGAAGTGCATAATGCATAAACTGTATCTAAATCAAAATCTTCAAGTTCTAATTGTGCATGTGTACCAAGAAATCGAATACATTGTGCATATGTACCAAGAAATCAAATCCATAAGTGCTTTCACAACAGCCACTGAAACAAAGCCTTACTTGTGCTCTGAAACACACAACAATCTGTTTGCAATGGAGATGATGCAACTGTTGTTGTAGAAGTACTGGGTTTACAAATTTTTGTTATGCTTGAAAACTCTGCCTTTGATCAATGGGTTTCTTTCTCTCAAGCACTGGCAGTTTGATGCAAGAGAGATTAAAGACATAATTAACACAGTCTGTTGCATCCAAAGAGTCAGACATGGTGCTCAGAGCCAGACTGAAAATGTTCCCAAGGCTTGAACATCTTCCTGTGCTTCCACTACTATCTCTAATTGTATAGAATTCTGATTCTACTCCCCCTCCCTCACATTCTCATCTAGAAAGAAATCAGCCATCACTAGTTTTCCACAGAATCCTTAGTACACAAATCCCCTTTCATTCTAAGGCCAGTGACTCTCATGGACTAGAACAACTGCATCCTAATAGAGCAAGTGGAGTAGAAGAGTCACCCACAAAAACAAAATTTAAAGTGATAAATAATGTCAAGCGAAAAAGGAAAAAGACAAATCCTGGTGTCCGTCAGAAGGTTAGAAAAAGTTTAAAATCTATTACCTGCACTACACTTTGAAAGATTCACACAAGTCCTTGACATCTGTAAAGTTAATCAATGATTTTAGCCAAATTATCTACTCGGTGTTTCTGTCAGTAATAATGTGGTGAGCATCATCACCTGGGCCTAAATTCAGCTTCACCACAACCTTCTTGATGCTGTAGAAGAAACCCCCATGACTGAAACACTCCTACTACTACAGCTTAGCACTGCCAGTACCTTTCCCCTGAGCAGGATCAAAGCTGGTGACAATGTTTTGCATAGATTGGCTCCCTTGTCACCTGTTTTTCTCATTCACCCTTCTTTTCAAGGAGTCACAGCCACTGGGATGGCTTCCATCTATAAACCCTGTGGTGTAATAAACCTAAGAAATAGGTAAATCTTAAAAAAAAAAAAACTTTAAAACTGACTTGAAAGCATGAGCCAGATCTTCATTCTTTATGTCAGAGCTGCACAACACAGCAGCTATAGGAAAAATCATATTGTTTAACACCTATTGATTACTAATCCATTCAAGAATAAAAGTAATAAAGGTAGTGCCAAATCAAGTGCCAGCTCTGAATGCATAAAATGCTTCCAAAGTTTTGCTCAGACAATAACGCAGCAAATCTAAAAAGAGCAAGTAACACAATGAGATAATAATTTATCCAAACTAAGAGTGCATGTGTATAATAAACATTAAAAGTGCATGCATTGATCCATATATTAATCAGATTCATACCCACAGACCAATTTTTCTCTCTCTGGGGTGTGAAGAACAAGGCTATGAATCATATTGTGAACATTTAAGGATCACACTTGAATGACCTAATTGTGTACAGCAATGATAGAATGAAAAGAAACTTAATCAAACTCTGAACTGTTGTTAGGTTTCAGCCTCTTAAATACAGTTCTGTGAATGATGCTAATAAATTATTTGGATGGAAAAAAATGTTGGTTTACCTTATTAATATTCTGAATCTCATCTGCTCATTTTCTTCATGCTTCATCTCTTCATCAGAATAGAAAAACACAATTACAGAGGAAAAACACCAGGGTTTTATGCAAGTTTTGTTTCTTTTTTTTTGTTACAAATCATGTAAATATATACTTTTTATAAATTTACTGCCTAATAGAGGAACTGGAGTTTTGCTACACGTGAAAACTGTCAGCCAATCTTTAAATATTTATCTTTTAATTCCCCTGGTAACATGTACTTGGAAATGTTTTCATAAATACATCGATAACTGTCTTGTACAGCTCATTAAGGAAGCTTTTTATCCTTTAGTGTAATAGTTCAGTTTACAGTTCCCTGTGAATCACTTTTATGGCCCTCCATTAAGCACGCCCTTCAAACTACAATTATTTGTCAGATTTTGTATATACAGAAGCAATCACTAGAGAAACAATGAAAGCTGAGAAGATGCATGAACACTTGGAGGCAGACCTTGGCCCATCTCCAGCAGTGATTCCCTCCTCCAACAGTGACTCCACAGGGAATGAGATGCACTTTACCAGATCCACCCATGTAGGGCAGGGAGGTTGTCCACGGGGCAGGGTGGGCGTGCTGGCTCTCATTAACCATGCCTTGAAATTCCCCCTCAAACCCCTCATGAGCCTTGCTCTGCACTCCCAGGGCATCATTCTCCCACATGTTGTAGTTTTACAACTCCTCTCATAACCTTGAGTACTGAGGAGGGGATCTCC
This sequence comes from Sterrhoptilus dennistouni, assembly GCA_013397095.1. Classification (NCBI taxonomy): domain Eukaryota; kingdom Metazoa; phylum Chordata; class Aves; order Passeriformes; family Zosteropidae; genus Sterrhoptilus; species Sterrhoptilus dennistouni. Next base: position 11,083 of record VWZU01017963.1, read on the forward strand.
TCCACTTGGGCAAGAAGCACAACCTAAAGCCACGAACACCAGCAAGCTTCTGCTCCAGATAAAACTTACTTACAGGAATGCCTCCCTTCAATCAAATATGCCAAAGTTATTTTTACTTCCTAGAACTATTTCCTAGCAAATTATAGACTTAGATAAATAAGTTTATAAATGGTGAGAGAGTTCTATTTTTTTTCCCCCAAGTGTTGCATATCTACTCCTGGAGTGCTTCCTTCAAGATTTATTCCCCTGGAAATTTACACCAGCATCCTATTATTTTCCCCCAAACCTATTTCTGTAATTGAGTATGTGACAGATACTGCTATCTGCCAGGTCAGTGTGAATTCAGTCACACAGGTAACCTTGCAGGGATCTGCAAAGGATGTGGATCATGTTTAAAACTCCAGCACACATCCAGCTGTGATTGTCCACGCTCTGCAAGAGAAGCATAAACCAAGCAACAGCACCAAAGGATACACCCCACTGATCTATCTAGTGAAGGGAGATGGCAATAATGTCCAAGGCAAGGTAAAGAGACTAAAATGAAGAAGGAATTACAGCAGAATATCTTCCAAGTGGATGTGCTCTCTCTGCCAAAGATGGGCAGCAAGAGAAGCTACTGAGGTACCAGCATGCACGGGGAGCTGAGGTGTAAGAACAGATTAGATTACCATGATTAATTCTCTCATTGTATTCTCTCTGAATATTCTGACCCACTGCTGCTGGAACATATTAAATATTTCACTGCCAGGTCTCCCCTTCTACAAGGGCTGTGTGTCACAAGAAGTTTGGTTATGTCTGCTGCAGCTAGAGCTCTTAGCATTTCTGCATGAAACAAAATGTATTTGTAGCAATACATCTTACATTTTAGCAGATACAGATGTGGTTTCTGCCACAGCTAGGCATCACAGACTACATTTCTTCTTGCATCAAATCAACTCATGACTAACGTTATAAATACCAAAGAATATTCATAAGGATTTTTCACATGGTGCAAAATACTACTGCAGTTTAATTGGACAGAATTGTTACCATGTTAAATGAGATATGGGACACTGATCAGTTAGCTACAAGGCAAAATAGGGTTAAAATTTTTAGCTCTTCTGAAGAGAGAACAAGTTTTGTTCTGTCACAACACAGAAGACAAACACTGAAGGATGTGGTGGCTGGTGATAGCTGCATTGTGCCACCCTTCTGATATTCCTGATAGATTTCACTGCTCCTCTCATGTTTAGGAAGGCAGCAATAATGGCTAACAAAAGGCAGAACTGGAGAACAAAGAAAAAAGCTCATTCAAAAGTGAAAGAAAACTTATCTTCTTATCTTCTAAGGAGTTTTCTTGCTTGATTTAGCCACCTCATGTGGTGTCTAAAAACCGTTACATCCAAGTTTTTATTATTATTAATTCTTACTAAATATGTCACGTCCAAGAGACCATTAATGTGTTTTTAAACACTTTGACATTGAGTGCCGCCACAGTACATATGATTTAAAATACATTTTCTTGTCACACTTGAGCAGGTGGACAAAGAGATTTCCTATTGTGACACATCTCCAACTACTGTACCAGTAGCCTTTTTTTCTTGAATCCTGCAACAATTTTTCTAATTACTTGCTAATGTGCTTTGAGGTACTGCAGAGAAGTGATGCCTGTTACTCACAGCTGCTGTTAACAGAAGATTTTTCAATAGCATGAACAGGAGCTTTGTATCTTGGGAGATATTAAAAGCTTTCATCTGGGCTCCAAAATTCCAGCAGCATTTCAAGGCACAAAAATTCTACACCCTTTGCTTGGTACCATGGAAATCAGGGATCTCTCCAGCTCAGAGCAATGCCCCAGCACAGACACAGCTCAGAATGAGGGTCCTGATGAAAGGCACAGGCAGGATCCTGGAGCACTGCAGCCCCCTGAAATCTGTTGGTCCTGTGGTTCTCCTGCAGATGTTAACAGCACATGGGCCAAGTCCATAAACCTCCAAAACTCAGTATCCCAGCAACAAATTAGGACCAAGACCCAGCAGGGATTTTTGGCAATGTGCACTTGTACAAGAAAATGGTTTTATGTTGCTTGCTCAGTTGTTCACTGAAGTGAACTTACTCTTGTGACTCAAGACTCTTCTCCACTTCAATTTCACTTTGTCCATCTCTGGCTGGAATTCTGTTTCTAGGACAGACTAAGAGGGGGCAGCACAGGGGGGATAAAAAAGGTCGTAACCAGCAAGTAAATTCAAGATGTCAAGCACCTTGGGACATGGCAAACATAGACCCAAGGCTGCAAATTTCTTCAATTTTTGCAAGAGTGAAGGCGAATGTGTTTGTTCTGTATGTTCAGATACTACACACAAGCTCAATGACCTTTACATATTATCTAAAACAATCAAGATTTAACCCAGCAGTATCTGCATATCAACTAAAGGGATCTACTTTCTTCTAGAGTAGTTAAGAGAAAAAAAAGCATCTGCTTTGGTGTATGTGTTATGCAGGATGAGTTCCAGAAACTTTATATACCAGTGTTGCTATGAAATAGGCTGCTGCACAAGCAGAATCAATGCACTTGTGAGCAGCTTCCACATCTTTTTCCACAGCAATCTAAAAATGAAATGTCACATGCATAGACTTGTTTATTTCCTAATTCACTCCCACAGCCTCTATTCCTGAATTAGTAGGTGCCACTACATAAAGTAGCCTATCAATCACAGCAGGGATTGATCTTCTTTGTTTCACTAAAAGTAGGAACGATAACTGTTCTTTTTTATACTTTCCTCGCCAGGTGCACTGCATCTGAGAAACATTTCATTCCTTACACTCTGTAAAACAATTAACACACTTGCACTGCAGTGAAAACTACAGGTTGCAGTGGTACAAACACTCACCAGCTCCTTGCAGCCTTAAATTCAGTGACCCTTAATCACACAGCTCCACTGCACAGAAAGCAGCTGACTGCTGGTATAATCTAACTGGTAGTTTCAGGTAATATCAACCCAAAATATTTATTGTTAAGGTCTGCAAGCTCAATGTGAAAGCATTATCAGAAATTTTCCTTGTTCTCTGAAGACTGGAAAACTGGCAGAAGGCTGTAAAACACTGAAAGTTCAATTGAACCTGTAAAGCAGAGATATACAGTACAACACAGAAACAAATTCAAGGCCATAGATGTAATCAGATAAACAACTATGGTTTATGTTAACTTGTACAAAAAAACCCCAAACAGAAGAAAATAAAGCAGCTATTCAGAACAGCTTCCTATTTCTCTGAGATTAAATAGACTTTGGGTCCTTTTGACAGGTTATTGCATTGCAAACTTAAATTTTTTTTTATCTTGCCTGCAAAGTATAAATATCAGTGTAGAAAATGAGCACTAGAAATGAGATTTATTATCAATATTCTGATCCAGAATGTTTTTTTACAGGTTTTGAAATCTTCCTACCCAACCACTCTGTTTTGTTTCAGCTGAATTATCCTTCTTTATTTACAAAATCTCTAACCAGATGAATCAATCCACACATTCACCTACTTCATAATGCTGTTGGACATAACATAATTAAATGCTTGGTAAATATCTCATCCATCCTCTCTCCAACATCACTCCTAGAAAACTATTTGCTGCTGCTTTCTCCCATTAATTTTTCATGTGTCAAGCCTCGGGTCTTTTGAGACCAACTTTCTATCTAGATAATCACTTTGTTAAGGTTTTTTCCCCTATTATTGATTTAATCTTTCCTTCTGATTTCTCAGGTTCTCCTCACTGTGCTTCTTTATGTCTCCCTACCTGCAGGAGAGGATGGCAGTCTCCTGTTCTGAGCTGAGCTCACACCTGAGCTGTTCCTACCCAAGCTGTGCTGGTTTAGTGACTTCACAAGTTTCTCTGTAGTTTAAAAGAGTTCTGATGGGCCCTGGTTTGCTCATTTAATTCATAAAGGATTTCAAACTCTGCTCCAAGAGTGGTTATTTCCTTCTGAGGGCAGCACTATCTTGTCTTAATTAAGTCTGACTGTAGTGGCTGAATTTTAAATGAGCAAAGTAACAAGTACTGCCTTGCAATGCCCCTCTGTATATTTGGGCAAGAACTGCATTTTAATTTGTGGTCATGCATCAGTGTACAGAGAGCTGCATTAAAGCATCCACAATGAAACCTTGGTGATGAGACTTCACTTCCTATTCTGGCATTTAAAAAGTTCTTGTAGAGGTAGAAAGAGAAGCCCACCAGTTTTTGTGAAAATCACTGTCAGCAGGATCTATTGCCCTGCCCAGAGTTCACAGCCTGCATAATGACTCTGTTCACCATTTCTGAGAAAAGGTTGGATGTCTTCCCACTACACTCCACTTCCACTTTTCTGACATATTCCAATCACAGAGTTTCCCACGGAAAAGACCTTCCTGGTATTTCCCCAGCTGGAAGGTCACAGAGCAAATGTCCTCTACTTATGCCAGGAGCTAAATTCCCTGCAGACAGGCAGGCTATCATTAACTGGACAGCATAGAGAATGCAGCTGCTGCAGGGGTGCCACAGGTTCTGCAAGAGGGAGAAAGTGCCCCAAAGGACAGCCCTGGTTTCCAGGGACCAATTCTCCACATGTAGAATAGCAAAGGCAGTGCAATCCTGTGTTCTGTGTCACCTCACATTTCTGGCTTCTAAAGGGTAGGAAATGAGACCACCAAACAAACTTTCCATTTGCTGTTCATAATGGGATAAACCAAAGTCTAAATATAGCACTCTCCAATAAACAGATTGACACCAACTGTCTCAGTGACTCCAGTTACCATGGCACCTCCCTGCAGAATCCCATTCCATTGGATCTGCTGCAAAGATTGGGGCTTTCAGCTTTTTCCTCACACTATCATAAGGTATAAAGAAAAAAAAAAAAAGCAGGTAAAACCCTCAGAATATGCCAATATTAACACATAAGGCTTCCTTGAGTTTCTTAGAATGAGCTTCTGAAATGCTTGCATAGTGTTAATCCTTTAAGTTTTAATAAGGCAAATACCACCCTAAGATATGTGAGCCTACATTCATAAAGTTACTGGGATTTCTGGCCATCCAAATGAGGACACTAAAAGTGAATCTCTTCTTCAAATTGCTGACTACACAGCATCTTCACATCATGGCAACTGCTGAGCTGAGAAGCCAAAACCAACAAACAGAGCTGCAAGTCACCTGAACCAACAGCTGTAAAGGAAACGAGTATTAAATCAATTCAAACACTCCAATACCTAAAATATGTTAATCCATAGCAAAATTATTAATGAATAATGAAGACTTAGAAAAATTACATAGTAACAGATGTAATTTAAAGGACGACTAAAGAATTAGAAGTATTTAACAGTTCTCTGAGTGGGAGACTTGCAAATCTAACCAAAAAGAGTGTGACTAATTCTAATTTCAGACATTCATATTTTCAATGTTTTTAATAGCTCATTTTCACTCCCACATACAGATGCTGCTCAAGCAGCCTTATAAGTTTAGTAATTCATAGCAGCAAACAATCTCATGGGGTTACAAGCACACCAGGGTACAAAGTCACACCCAGGAAAACACTTTAGAGCAAATTACCTCAGCCTGCCCCTCACGTGGCTTTACTGACATTAGGATTCTATGAACTAAAGCTTTTGTTCAATTAATATATTCCCAAACCTCACTTTATTCTCTTTCATTTCATAAATTTTCCATATGTCTTCCTGAGTAAAATAGAAAATCAAGATCTATCTGCAAGACATGGGGCTGGTTAAAAACCAAATCCCATTGAGAAGTTCCTGAAGCAAAGTTCTGTGTGTCCCCATAACTTAGTGAATCCCTAGGCCTGCCTGGGATTCATTCACAGAGTCACAGGTGGCTCTTTGGCCAGTGGCTAAAACTGAATTTAGGCTTCTTATAATTTGGAGCACGTTCTATTTACTTGATAGCAGAAGACAGATTACATTTTCCAAACTATTTCAGGTAACCCTCTTGCCACACATCGTAGCAATAACAAGGCCAGATTAAATACTGACTGAGGGCTTTGCTTTTTAGAAAAATCAGTTTTTGACAGAACCTCCCATATGAAATCCGTGTTTGCATTACTTGGCAGCTGTCAGCACCAAGGGTTATCTTTACAGGTGTGAGGGTTCAGGTTCTCTCACACGGCTGTTTTACTTAGCTGCAAATCTTTAGGAGCACAAAAACAAAACCACCTCTGCAGGGTCAGTACACAACTGTATATTCACAGAAGAATGGATGGATGCCTACACCAAGGCTGTTTATCAGTTCCCAGAGGATTAAAACCAAGCCAGGCTGGCATTGCTCAGGAACTCCTCATGATCTGGTGGTGGCCTTTGGGACACTTTTGGATACCTGGTTGTGTTATAGTTCCTCTGACAGATTTTTCGGGTTAAGCAAACCTGCTCCTCCCCTTGGCACACCTTCCCCTCATCCCATCACAGGGAAGGTGTCTCCTGAAGCTCCCAAACATTGGTGACCAAGAGCTGCTCCAAATCATCCACAGCTGGAACCAGCAGGTTATTTACAGAGAGCTTGGAAATGCCCACAAGGAAACAGCAACCAAGGAGAGCCATCCTTGTGCTCCTTCCTGAGCATCTACAGAACAGAACCCTGATGCTGAAATTAAAACAGTCCCAGCTTCCATCACCCTCTCTGGCACAATTCAACTCCATTGCAGTTGCATTTTCAACTATATCCACAGTGTCCTATTTTTCCCTCTCCCCTTTATTTCGCCTTCTCTCCACAAAAGAAAGCTGAAGACCCAAAGAAAAGCAGAGCCAGGAGAACCTCACAACATCCCCTCATTTGTATGTGAACAGCTGCTAAACAGTGGCTTAGCTGGAAGCCCCAACAGGCAGAATTCTTTCCACTGCTTTTCCTTATGCTGTTTAACATCACCCAAATAATATTGACATTTTTAAGCCAAGAAGAATGGGGGTCTGGGCAGGCATTTTACTATAGGATCAAACATTAACCAGACATAATCCTGTGGCTTCAGAACATCAACTTCTTTCCATCAGCTACCTGAGCAGCAAACACATGTAGCTGTAATCCCTGCCTTATACAATCTAAACCACCAAGGTTAATCTGCTGCCAGCCTCGTGTTGGGCGCATTGTGGCTGAAAAACATCCTGAATGCATAAGAAGCATTCTGCAGAAATCTGAACTGCATATATTGCTGGATCTGAGTCTGTAGTCATGTCTTTAAATCAATCTTCCACAGAATGACAAGCACTATGAAGGATTTAGTGCTGCTGCAGTGTAATTGCAATTTAGCAGCACTAACCTACTGGAGGAGCACAGGCAAGGCACCTGCCTCATTCTAAAGAGCTATTTAGCAATTCTTTTCCAAAATCACGATTGAACCTCTACAAACAAACAAACACGCACACACAAAAAACCACAAACCCTAACACCACAATAATAATGAAACCAAACAAAAACAACAAACAAAACAAAACAGAAACTCAGCCAGCCTCAAATAAGTACAACAGAGGAAATATGTGTTTGGCACAACAAAATCCTCAACTCCTTTCAATTCCTAAGTGAATTCCTAAATGAACAAACTGGGGAAAACTGCAGCTCTCTTGTCCAAAAAACTATGAAAACAAACTTAAATGTTGAAAGTGAGAACTTGCATCAAACAAAATGCACAAAATTCTCCCTTTAACCTATTCTGGAGGCCACAGAAGTGTGGAAAGAATGTTTTAATATTTAAATAAAATAAAAAGGCCCAAATGAATCCTTCCACATTCTATCCTGTGTTTCCATCCAAGCTGCAGTCATCATATTCCTCATATCAGATATTCCCAAATAACCCCAGCTAACTGCAAAATCAGTAGAATTTACATGGCCTCAAATACTCCAAAAGACATTATTAATGATTTAATGCTGATTGCTCTTTGATACCTTAAAAATTAACTCTCACAGGTGTCAGTGTCTCTGACTACTGTGAGAATTTCCTTGGATTTATTCTCTGGGTGATATGGAAACACTTTCTATCTGATCCTGAACTGAACGGAGACTGGAAATTCTCATTAACTGGAGTTACCACAGGTGTGTAGTCCCTTACCAATAAGAGCTGCAGGGTCAGGGACAATCAGGAACAGGAAGGAGGAAGATGAGAAAATACCTCAAAAACAGCCTTTAGAGTGGGCTGAGCAAGTTGTGAACTTTACCAATCAGCACAATCTCAGGCACCTCTAAGTGTACAGGAGTATCCACAACAGAAACTTTGGCAATTCTTTATCCAATCTAAGCAATGGAGCTCGAAGTCCTGTAAACTGAATACAGCTGAAGTAACTTACTGACAGCTGTGTGTTAATGGTTTCAGAAATCCATTATTACATTACAATTAATTTGGCTAATGATATTGTCACAATTTAAATGTTAGCAAACAGATCTGTGAGCAGAAAGAAAAGAAAGAAGAACTTGCATTTATTATTTGTTCATTAAGTGTGTTCCTGATACTTTGGGGGCCAGTCATCAGGATTATCAGTCTTTCAGCTGTTCTTTTAAACTCTGTGCTCTCCCTCCAAACCCACAGAAGTACTTCTATTAACTCGTAAGTTAACTTTTCCTCTTTCCTTAACCAAGTCCTCTGTACAGAAGTGCCTGATCTGAATGGACAGCAGCTCCAGCCTCTTTAGAAGCACTTTGCTTGTCCAGAAAAAAATGTGCCTTTATGGAGGAGAGATTTTTCAGTGTTGGCTACCAAAGCACTGAAAAGCTCCAAACTGTCACCAAAATGACAAACCAGAAGCTTGTGAGTGCTACGGGCAGCATCAAGAGAAGTGCTCCTCTGAGTTCTGCACTGTGCCTGACAAGAATTTCATCAGAACTGGGAGCTGATGTTTCAGGCAGGTAACAAAAGGCACCTCCACCTGTCCTGTGTGACACTGCCAGGGCCCTTTGCAGGCAGCAAACACACAGGGATGGCAACAATAACACTTGTAGGGATGGGAGAAAAGCTGCTGCTAAACAGTCTGGTTTTCCTGGGGAGGCAAAGTCTCCCTTTGGGGTCATTTCAGATCATCACAGCAGCTTTTGAAGGGTCATCACACTTGAGAGGAAATCAGGCTCAACAGAAATCAGACGGTGCACGTCCCTTGGTGTGTGTTTGGCCTGAAAAAGGTTAGTTCCAGGTGGGATAAACAAGCTCTTGAAATCACACCCTGGCCTGATGGAGGCAATGAAGTGGCTGGGAGCAAAGGCTTTTACCAAAGGCTTCTGTACAAGTCCTCAGACGATTGTAAAAGTGCTTGCAAAGAACAGGCAGGCAGCTGAGGCAAAGTCATTTGAAGTTTCTGTCAAAGTTAAATGTGCTTTGCAGTATATTGCTACCATTAAAATGACTAGTTTTTGCTGGCAGTAATTACTGAGATGTCAAAAATCAAATTATTAATCGGTTCAATATAAAGTCCAACACACAAGTGAAGGGCGGGCTCATCTTGCAGACCCCGTGTTTGCACAGCCCCTGCACACTTTGGAGCTGGACCTGCCCAAGGTGAAGGGCAGGTTTCCCTCCTAACACCTCCAGTTCACATCTTTCACAACTCTGATCAAAATGCACTCACCAAATGGAACAGAAATAAAAGCATCACCTCGATCCCACACTCAGTGACTCGGTGAACCAGAAGTCAGGTCACACACTCGGTGACTGCAGAATCAATTAACCCATCTAGGAGGAATTGGGTCTGGCCAGCTTTGCATTTGCTGTAGGAAAAACTGGAATTCAAAAAAAGAAAACTGACTACAGTTACTTTTCCCTCATGACTGAATATTTTCTTAGTTAATGCAACAAGATACAGAATGCTCAAACACAGGGACTGATAGAACATCTGTTTACTTAAGGTTCAGTGAGTCCAGCCTCATTGCAACTTGCTATTCAACTTCATAACAGGAGTTGTTACTGAGTTAAAATTTTATATAAGATTTATTCCTTAAAGAGGGAGAAAATTCTTAGGACTCTCTATTGCTAAAATCAGTTTTGAAAAATTTTAAACTGAACTTGTAAACAATCTTGCCAGAAGAGAAGACAATTAGGTTTTTCTCTCTGATCATACAGGATTTGTTTACAGGCTCCATTCAGGGGTGGGGTGAAATCTGTCTGGGGGAGGAGGATCAAGGAGCATTTAAAAGGGCAGACAGTGGTGTCCTCCTCTCTTCTCCCTGCAGGAGCTCCAGCAGCAGGAGCTGCTCTCACTGGGCACTGGCTGATAGCCACCAAATCCTGAGGTGCAAATTTTCATCACTGAGAGAAAAGTCAGCTCAGCTCTGTAAGTAAGTTCATTCTCCCAGAATCTTCTGTACCTCCCTTTTTTAATCTCTGGAGAACATTTGTAATCCATAACAATTCCATGGCACTTTGAGTTTTAGATCTCAATGCTCTTCACAAGAAGTGAGAAATATGCCATTTTCAAGGTACAGAAAAGAAGTGATTAAAGGACACTCAGTGGTTGTTTCAGGTAAATAATCCAGGTGTACTGAGTTGCAACCAAAATCCTTTTGCTGTCCTGTTTGTTAATACATTTCAGGAAATGATATGTGGATTGGAGCCCGAAAACTTCTGCAGTTATGAAAGAGAAAAAGGCCAGCGAATTTTCAACGTTATATAGACACAACCCACTTCTTAAAAATATCAGACTCTTTCAAAGCATATTCTACTCCTGAACAGATATTATATTTAAAAAGGGCCAAGAAAGGGTCACCTCAAGACAGAAAAACATGTTCGAATAACTCATGAAAGTGGAAAAAACAGCTCAAAATGGAGATCTCCAAGAAACAGCATGAGGTATTTTCATTCAACACATATTTGTCCTGAATGATCACTTTGATTACAAAACCAATGAAGAGATTTGAGAAAGCGCAGTTTATTTCTCACTAGTAATTAAATGTTAGGTATTGAAATAAGAGGTTCAAGGATGCTAAACATGCCAGAGGAATGAAAATGGTATTTCTAATATTATACAAATAATAATATTGGTTTTTTCTGGGTGGTTTTGTAAACTTTTCATGACACAGTTTAACAAATTGCCAGTGAAAAGGCTGAGTACTCCTTTAACAAAATAAATGTTAGTCAAATTCTGTCATGGTTTTTTATAACTTCATAAAACCACATATTTGCACAACAAAATAGAATGAGTGCTCATGGAGACCTATAAAAATTATTTTTTAAAGTAACTAATAAACTTTCCACTGATTGGGTTGTAAGTTTGGCCCACAAATATTTAGCAGACATGATCAGACAGAATTACATCTGCCCATTACAGCACCGTGTCTCCTTTCCATGGTGCCAGCAAAACACCAACCATTGTTCCTATGGACTCAGCCTTTACTTATGTAAGAGATCAAAAAAAACCACCAACCCACCCCAACACAACAGCACAACAAACCTCATTGATTTTGCAAGATGTGACTGCCAAGAAAAATGCCTTTCATCACACTTCATAATAAATTTATCTAAAAAGTCATTTGTTTAAAGTATTGCCTCAGAAAGCTCCCCTGAGACATGTCATCTTGATGGCACTCTTTTCATTATTCAAATATAATGAAGTGATTCTGCATAGTTATGCTGGACTATAAATCACTGCTGTAAAAAAAAAGTCATGTTCAGCATGTTAACAGACCAAAGATCAGATTCTGAAGAGTGTGTTATTATTGAATACACACTTTATCTCCTGCACATACACATCAGATAGCAACTCTTAGTACTTTCCCAAATTCCATCATAATTAAATTTGGAAGCTGACAGGGGAGGAAGACTTTAAGCAGAGACTTATTTTGTAGTTCCTGTCCAGTGCTGTTGCAAACTATTTAACTTCCCTGCAACATCACAGACCCACACCACAATGCTGGAAAGAGTCAGCAAAAAAGCAGTTTGTGGTAGTATTTATTGTGCAAAAGCACTATTGTGCAAAAAAAGCACTTTTTTGCACAAAAAAAACCCACTATTTGTGGTAGTATTTATTGCAATCAACTTCTGGTTAACAAAGAATTAAAGACATGTTAAAGGCTACATCTAATTAACACTGAAACGTCAGCTAATGTGAACATTCACTTTAAGAAAAGACTGAAAGGAGTTGAAAAGGACTTGTCTTCCTTCCAAAACTGCTGGGAATTAATTTTTTAAATTAATTTATACTCCCTCCTTTATCTGAGTAAATGTCAAATACTTCTCTAAGGTTGCAAACTAAAACCCAATGGCAATGTTTCACACAGTGGATTACCCAGAGTGAAAATTGTAGATTTACAGGATAATTTTTTTTTAATTTACTCCTGGTCATGCTTCACAGCAATTTTGAGTTTTCAGCTCTTTTAGAAATGCTTGACAAGCAGGATCCCCTTTGTCAGTTCCTCACGCACGAGGGGAACAGTGCATTACTTCAAACAGATGAAAAACTAATTAAAATTATAACCTTCTATTACAAGGCAAGCTAGTGGTGATTTAACCCCTATGCAGAGGGGGAACAGTCCTTCATACCTGCACACAGCCCACCACAGGCTGTGCTTGCTTTTCTCTGTCCAGTTGTTCCTGGAAATTGGTGCAGGTTGTTGAACAGTCTGGTCAAGCCCCTTCTACCCTCAAGTAGCTTTGGTGCTGCTGTTTTATCTGAAGCCTATGATCTTGTGTGAGAAAGTGCATTTTTGGGAGACTGGGGTAAGATTTAAAGTGGTACAAACAAACAGGATCAGTGAAGTGCAACCAAATTATGGGAAACATGATACCCTGAGTAAGGACTGCTGCTGCACTTCACTTCTGCATGGAAAAGTGGATATCAGTAAGAGCAGGTAACAAGAAAGTTTTAAAGACTGCATCATAGTTAATAATGGATTTCTTTTATCAGTTCTGCGTATTTGCTTCTCTGTATTTCTATTGCCTTTTTTCACATGTGTCATATGTTCACTCAGATCTTTAAAAACCAAGCCAGAAGATACAAAGAATATAAGCACTAAAGAGACAGATCTAAGATACAATTTGTATCAAGTAAAATAAAGTATTTCAAGATTTTATAAAACATTTCAATATTAATGATAGAAATCATGAGTAATCATGGTGGAATGACAAAAACCAGAAGAAAATAGGGTAGGGCATTTCAGGAGATGCTCTCTCAATAAAACTATTAATTACATATACTATATTATCATGCCAGCATCTCTGAATCATTCCTCAAAATTTCAGCCCTTACAGGTTTCAACCTGGACAGAAGCCTCATATCTACACTGGAAACAAAAAAGCAGCTCAGAAGTCCAGGAAATGGGGAAAACACAGAGCACAAAACCCCCTAAACCGATCCCAGTGCTTGGTTTCAAACCTGGTTTATGCCTCATTCAGATATAATGCTTCCAATTGCTTGATGTTTCTTAGAAAAATTATTTAAGAGTAAAATATTTTTAGGAGAAGATCAGTAGCTTGAAAAACAAAATGAGGAAAGTACAGAGGGTTCTTTTCTTTTTATGATCGACAGAGAACTCGGGCTTGTAGGCAAAGGTGTGTCTCTATCTCCAGGTTAAGCATTTCTAAACCATAGTCCTGGCAATGCCCATCTCCAGACCCCCTTCAGCAGGCTTTGAGCACCCAAGTCCTCAAAGGACAGCACAAGGGATCACAATCAATCCCTTCAGAGAGACAAGAAGTGCTGGCACTCTGTTCTGACCCAGAAAAAAAGGTTAGTTACAGATTTGTCTAACGCCATCTCCTTATTCCTATGCACCACTTCACTCTGCTCAGTTTCACTCTTGCACTTAACATTCCCACCTATATGGAACTGCAGATGATAATTTAAACCCTAAATGCTATTTACAATGTCTGTCCCACTGCGTGAGGTATTGTGAGAACAATTAAAGAGGAGAAGGGAGCGTGAAGGGCGATGTGGCACTCACATCTCTTCAGCAAAAGCTGATTGAAACATATCAATTTAGGCAAGCTGCTTATTCTTGCAGTGATCAGTCAAATTCATTCACGCTCTTAAACACCAGTCATTAACCACATTGACCACGTACTAAAAGAAGTGGTTATCTAATGGAAATCGCCAAGCCAGGCTTTCAGGAGCTTTGTTTTATAGCAGTGACAATTCCACAAGTTTCCAAAGAGCTTTTAATGGCTTTTAGAAATTAGACACTAAATTACTACCTGATATAATTTTACTTACACAACAATATGCATGGAAAAGCAGAGTGTAAGTGTATTTTCTGGATAGCTGAACACTTACTGTTCATGAACTGAGAGAAACCTCCCTCAAAATCCAGAATTACAAACGACCCTTATGGTGTTACATACCAAGGAATAGCAAAAAATTTCTTCAGCAATGACAGAAAATGAGAGAGGATGTTTTTAGGATTTTATAATGAAGCCATATTACAAAATGTTCCGAGTCCCAGTTTACTGTCAAACTGAAGTTGGGGGAAAAGAAGAATTATATCAGGCTCCAAGTTTCCAGGCAACAGTTTTTAATAGAAAAACCCACACCAGAGACTGCAAACAACACAAGACAAAATTATAAGGGAGGGGATATGAGTGAGATGGAAAATATTTCTACATGTTAGGCTCTTCTATGCAAAAATTTTTGGACATTTGAATTGATTTTTTTCTTTAGAAAGAGTTTCATATGGAATTAGCCCAGACAACCCAAAAGACAAGTCAAGGTTTCTGTTTTCAAGCACAAAAGATAAGACTATTTTTTGTGTAACTCAAGATAAGGAGAAGATATAAAGAGCATAACAATGAGCAAAAACTATAAAATAAAATCCAAGATTCTGAGTCATATTTTAGTTCTTTTCATTGGCTTTTTCTATCTTTCACATTCACTTTCAGAAGAAAACTACAGTAAATTTGTTTCAGCCAGCAGCATAGGCAGAGGTAAAGTCAGATCTGGATCCTGATTCAGCTTTTGGATTCAAACACTTTTTGAAGACTACGTCAACTTTGCAGCAATCTACAAAATTAACAGATCAACCCCATTATGAAATCTTTCATTTAAATTTAGTGTTTTTTCCACAAGTGGAAAGCTCTTACTTTCCCAGAAAAAAAAATAATGTACTAAACTATCAGTTTTGTAAAAACTGGGAATAATGTGTATGAGGTCAGCACATCTTTATCCATAAAACTGACATCACACAGGTCAGAGACTGTTCTGACTTCAGCAAATTGAGCTAATAAAAGAAAATAAAATAGTCTCATCATTGAAAATTATCCCCAATACCACCTCTGCCTTTTCACCAAATATTTGCAGTTTCCCCTCTCCCAGCCTTTCTGACAGGGCTGGGAATTGCTCCTACAGCCCAGCAGTTTTATGCTGCTCTGTCATTCCTGAAGCAACAAAAGTTGTGCTTTATTCCCAGATCCCAGTGGGGCTGAAGCACAGCTCCAGTGGAGTGCACATCCATGGAACTCTAGAAGGGTTAATTTAGGTGGTGATCAACCCTCTGTCAGGTTTGCCAGGTTAGAAAATCCAGCAAAAAGAACCTTGGGAAGGTGCATCAATCTGTAAACATGGGAGGGCTCCCCAAATACTCTCCCTGTACCTTACCCTACCACCATTTTTAAATGCTCTACTCTTTAGCCAAAAGGACAGACTCTCCAAGCCAAAAGGCCCTTCTCAGGCTCAAGTGCTTTTCCAGTTTGCAAGTTTGAGGGTGTTTGTAAGTTTGGGAGGGATCCTTTCCAGAGCTCAGTAATATAAAACAGAATCTTCGTGGAAGATGAAAGATTTAATTGCCAGAAGGAAAAAAGGTAATGATTCAGTTCAAACATCCCAGCTTTATACAGATTTCTGAACTGTAATCTTTTAACAAATGAGACATCTTTCTGTACACTCCTTCACACAAAACTTTAAACCCTCCATTATTTCTCTTTTCTTGCTGGAGTTCTTTGGTATCAGTGGAATGAAAAGATCACAGAAAGTTGCCAAAGTACTGAATGGTATCTTAAGACTTAGGGAAACTGAGACAAATACTAATGTAAAAAGTAGAGCTTTCCTTTCACCTTCAAATCCTTTAACTGACTTGCTTTGAAAAGCAGTCGCTCTTTAAAACCATATATAATTTAATGCAAAGTCCAGGTTAAAAGGAGGAAGAAAATTGCATACGTTTAGCAACAATAACGTTGAACCTGAAACTGGTTTTCCCTGCAACTTATTTTCTGTTCTTATTATTGTCAACTGCAGCATTGCTGATTAAATAAAAATATAAAAGTGTTGAAAAACAAATAGCTCCTGCAAACTATTTTGGGGCTTTTGTATGCAAATATGACAAATACAAAACATGAATGACTATGAACCAAGTTACATACATGTATGAGTTTTACTGATAGATGTGGTACAAATCAGCAAAGCTCAATTTGCCTTCTTACTCAAGGATCTCCCTTGGTCAAGATGAATAACATAGAAAAAAAAAAAGCCCCCTGTTAATGTACTAGTTTCATGCTGCTATAAATCACAGAGGTGTTGTGACCAGAAATCCCAGCTAGGAAGAGCATTTGCTTCTCTCAGAGTTTCATTCTCTGCAAGCCAATAATTTTCAATTACAAAATTTTTCTCAGAAATCTCCTGAAATTGTGTTGACTTCAGGTGAATATAATTTCTTTCTATTCAAGTAATAAATTATAGATTTCTCTTAGTTCAACCTGACTAGCACCGAATAAATTGAGAATTAATCTGATTCCTCCTCTGATTCTAAAGTCCTCATGAGGAGTTCTCTAGTTTTCTGTAAACATGTCTTAAGAAAGGATTGAACAACTTTCAGCCTAAAGATCAGCTAGCAGTGCTTTAGGGGGATTAATTCCTGCTTGCAGCATAACTGGGCTACACAGCATTGCTGGTGCTTAAAAAGTTCAGGCAGCGCTGCAGAATCTGAAAAACACAGTGTTGGAGCAAAAAAAGGTAAAATGAGAAGCAAGAAAGAAGTTGCTCCTCACCAGTTTAATTTGCTCTATAACACAGGAGCACACAGAAATTAGGGCAGAGAACCTCCCCAGCCACCTGTCCCCACAGCATCTTCTGTGCTTTAAAAAAAGATCTACAGTCTCACTTGGCAAGAACATGAGCAGTAAGATGTTAAATTGATTTTTCTGAAACATAAAATATGAGGAACATAGATCATTTTAAGCATTTAATTGACCAGAGGTGTAGAGAGAATGTCTACTGAATATTTCTTCACCATTGCAGGAAGGCAAACTTCTGTATCTCTCGCCTTTTGGGAGAAGAGCAGGGATTTTTGCAAGCCTTTCCCTTGGCTTTTAAAGAACCTGTCTGGTATATCAAAGACCACTGTAAGGAATCCACAGTCTTTCACCCTTAGGTATTAAATGAGGGCTAGACAGGAAACTTTCTCAGCCACATTTTAAACAATAAACTACTCCATTGCTTCCTCTTGGAGACTTACCAAACATTTACTAAGAGTTTCCTAGGAAGTTACCCTTTTTTTGTTTGTTTTTAACAGAAAGCCACTTCCACCCAGCCAACATAACTTAAGGATTAACCCAGAGTTATCTCCCCCTGCCCTTCTGTATTAGAGTTTATATGAAAACAAGCAAGAGCAGTTCTTTCTCTATTGCAGTCTCACCAGTTGCAAGTGGAAAAAAATTGTCAATAACAACTCCTAAGTAACTCCCAATGCTTCTTTTCTACCTTTCCTAAAGTAACAAAATAAGAATGACTGCAAATATTTTAAAAATTAAAGAACAGCAGTAGACTATCAGCCAACACAGCTCAACATAAGTGCCTTTATTGCAATATTTTCTCATTTTTCCACACAAAGTTCTACTGTTTCGTGGATAAACACTAGAGCAAAGTGTTCTTATACATATTTAAAGAGAAAACTCGAGTTAAAAAAATGGTTGTGCTTTTTTTTAGTCCCATTCCTATCAGACAGAAAGTAATGCAGCCACCAACCACAGAACACAAAACCAAACCATGGTTGCTGGTTTTGAGCTACTTCCCACGTAAGAAACAACTGGTTCTGAAGAAAATGTACACACAAGAGTCATTTTTAATACACATTAAAAATGAAAAAGCCATTTCTTATCTGTATAAATTATCTCTCATCTCTGTAGAAGCTGGAATGCAACCTAAGTTCATTAACAAAAGAAAAGGCCCTTGAATCACAACGTGCTGAATTATTGTTGAGCACTGTCAAAAATATTATGAGATACAATCCAGACACTAAATTTCCACTTTAAGGGAAAATATGTTAAAGATTAAGGAAAATAAGGAAATTTTGTGAAGATATTTTATTTAATTTTTTTCTTGAACAGAGCATTTCTTGACACAGTGGGCAGGGGAATTCACTGCCCTTTGGGAGGCACCATAATCAGTTGTACAGCAAGGAACATGTCCTGACTGTGCTCATCACTGGGCAGTAGAGATGCTGTTTTACAACCAATCTGTATTTGTCTTTTGGTTTCTCCATTGTTCTTCAGACTTCTCTCCTCTCTTCCCTTTCTTTGGAACATGAAAGTTATGGAGATCATCACTGTCATATGAAATTGTTTCTACTTGTCTTAGATAATATAAAAAGAATCCTAGATCATTTTAGGTCAGAGAGGTAACTTGTTATATCAATTTTCCAGATAATTTCCCTATCCTCTGTACCATTAGCACAGGCAGGTCAGTCTGAAATGAAGAGCAGAGAAGCAGCTACACAAATTTGGTAATTGCAGCTAAGGCACAAACCTTACAAAGTGGCATCTTTGGTCTTGGTGGACACATCCCAAGGTCAGCCTTCACTCCCAACAGCCCAATCCATCAAAAACAACAGGTTTCAGATTGAATCAACTGATAAGAGGCCAGAGTGCAAAGATGCAGAGTAATAGCTCTCCCACATCAAGGCTACAGCTCCTGGCTTCCCCTGCTCAGCATGCCAAAGCCAGTGGCATGTGAGCTGTAAGAATCATTCGACAGACTCCACCATAAGAAACATAAAAGAATATGTAGAATGACTGTGAGCCTCTTATTTCCTGGGGTACTGTGGTAGCAGTCAGGTCCCAGGAAGTTTGTCTCACCCATAAATTACTCAGATAATAAAAAAGTCTGAGTGGAAAAAAAAACCCCTCTTTGACAAAATTTTGAGTCTTCCAGAGTGGCAGGGATTTTGAGAATAGGGAAATTAAATATTGTAATTTTATATTGTACTTTTAAGATGGGCAGACAGGGATCACAGAACAAAACTGTGAATGGAAATGGGCACGATGCAAGTGAAGCAGCTGCCCTTCCTTCCCAGGCAGGAGTGCCATGGTTGGAATACAGGCACAAGGTAAACTCAAACTTCACATAAACTTTTGAAAACAACAGCAGCTGGAAATGAAATTGGCCAAGGGACAAAGAGCATTCCTAAGATCTTTCCTTCATGTATCATTCACATTGACCTTTGGGCCTCCCATTTCTTTTGGGACAGAGAGGTTTTGACATACCAGGGAAAGGGGCAAGGCCATGGGCTATCCCAGGACACAGCACACAACCTCCCTGAGAACCCAGGTAAGGAACATGCAGTAGCAATAATCTCTGGCTTTTCTGGAGATCACATAAAACTGAAAATTATAAACAGTGTAACTTTGTATAAATAGCTCTTGTGGCTCAAGCAAGGCTTGGGATGCTGTCACATCTCTGAGGAGCTATTAAAAGGCATCTGGAAGAAAAAAAAGTGGTGTGTTCCTTCTCTATGCCTATTTCCCATATCTCTAACTCCACTGACTGAATCAGCTCGCCCATTTTTAACTGCCCTTTCATTTTTACAATTAATAAAGCTGGTGAGTCTAGTTAAAACTCCTTGAGACCGTGTAAATGCCTCTTTTTGTGCCTATTCATTCTTCAAACCTGCTGCCTGATAGAGCCAAATTGGAGAGCCTTGTGTTTCTATTCCTTTGCATGCCTCAGAGAGCAGTGGAGCTGTTTATATACATCAGGACAAAGCATCAATAAGTAATCAGCAAACACCTTAGGAGCTGCAGCTGTTTCACAGCTGAGCATCTCTAAAAACATTACCTGAAATTGCTCTTAGACCCTGCTTTGGGTGCATTTTAGGAGAGTTGTTAATACAGAAAGCTTTTGCATGAGCTGCTCACAGGAGTCTCTCCAGCTCAAGGTGCAGCTGCAACCTCTCCTGCACTAGGCTGTAGTCTCATAAACACATTCTGGTAAACACATCTAGAGAGATGCACTGTGATGCAAATTCAGGCTTGTGCTCAGCTACAAGTATTAATTTCAAGTAGGTCATGTCCAACTGAGTGGAGCTGCTGCCACCAGTGTGAGCTCAGTGTTTTTGAGGATGAAGTTTAGACTGTAAGTGAAAAGATCTTTGTTTTAAAAGGAAGAGAACTAATTAGCAGTACATTACTTTAAAGGCCACATCCAATATTTGCAATAAACACTTGAAAATTTTGGGCCAAAGTCAGGAATAACTGAAATTGAAATAAAGGCTATTTTACACCCCATTCCAACCCCTTTCTTCTGTGCCAATGGGACAAATTTTGAGTCCAAGATTTCAAAATTATTCTATGAGCTGAATATTGAGGACTGTGGGGAAAATGCCAAAAATCTGCATTTCCTGCTCCCATTTAAGACCTGTATTTATTCATTTTTTAATAAGTATCTGTGAATTGGAAGTGGGTGGAATAATAACATGAGTAGCCAAGGAAGTGGGTCAGTACCACGGATGGAAAATGCCAGACACGTCATAACCCAAGCCTCTGTTTGCTTTGTAATTCAAGCAGTCTGCAAACACAAACAAATAAATCTAGTTTTAAAAGGAGACAACTATCCATGGAAAAAAGTAAGTCTGGAGTGTTCAGAGAAGACAGATTTATCACACAGACTGTACTCAACTGATCAGTCCTTCACACAGCAGGAAATCTTCCTGTGCTGGCTCCCAGTTCCAAGGTAAGAGAGCCTCGTCTCCCTTTACAACATAAATGCCATTGGAAGAGACACTTAAATTGATGGAGATTTTGCTTCTCATTGCAGAGGTAATCCAAGACTCCTGACACAACACCCTTATTGTTGCCTTTATGTCATGTTCCCAGAGCAGAAGGGCAGCAGGAGCCAACAGGGAAGCAGCTTATCCTGACCCAGCATCCACAACACAACTCACAGCAAAATTACAGACACGTCCTGGGGGAACAGGAAAACTTCCAGTGACTCCTCCAAATCCCCCTGAGGTCAAAGAATAAAGAACTTACACATGGTTCCATTGTTTGGGGAAGGCAAAGTTTCTTTCTGTTGCTGGGGTTTGGAAGTCAGTCCATTTGTCTCTGCTGGGGTTTGCAGGGGGGTGTGTGAAGGTCTGCCATGGCATGTCTCACAGAACAGCCTGGCTGGGGCATGAGAAATCTCACACTGGGTACCTCAGAACCTTTACCAAGTTCATTATTTCCTGAATTTTGTTATGTAAACCATCTCTTATTAGCTGCAAGAAGCATATGGGACCCTGCTACAATGAAGCTACTCAATATTTTTAGCTGTTTAATATTGGATCAGCACATCATCTGGAGCAATCACCCCTCACATTTCACTTTAATTGGGCTGTCTGGAACAGAAGGGTTGAGAAAGGCACACATGTTCCATTTCCAAGCAGTATGTTCAACTGGCTCATGGAAGGTTAAAATCCGGAATAAAAAAATAGCTTTATTCCCACAGGAGTAATGCCAGTTGATCAGTTTAAACACAGATGTTTTAAACTCCACATCTAATAAAGGCTATACCAAGGCTCCAGAGATTTGCACAAACAGGGAAATTCCTTCCCTTCAAAGTAGATTCTCATTTTAATGTCTTGTACTATGCAAATATCTGACAAAGAAATCATAAAAGCCAAAGCAGTTGGTGGTCTGCCTGGATGTCAACACTGATACATCTCTAGTTGATGTCAATATGTGATTTGTTACTGATAAAGAGCACTCAATATTCTCAAAATGCAAATGTTTGCATAGCCAGGCAATCAAATGATCAGTGCCATAGAGACTGAAAGATTAATGGATGTGATTTATTTAAAAACTATGG